>JZKD02S0514752.1:114204-129550 GCA_000966675.3 Picea glauca
TCATTGAGCCTCGATCCATGTCCCCACCAGGTAGGTTACCAAAAATACAATAGATTGATTTACCTC
The DNA here is from genome assembly GCA_000966675.3 of Picea glauca. Classification (NCBI taxonomy): domain Eukaryota; kingdom Viridiplantae; phylum Streptophyta; class Pinopsida; order Pinales; family Pinaceae; genus Picea; species Picea glauca. The sequence goes on from JZKD02S0514752.1 coordinate 114,271, forward strand.
AATATCATCCTCTAAATAAAAAAAAGTACATGAACAGTTTCCCAAAATATATATTCCATATATATATATATATATATATATATATATATATATATATATTATATATATTTTTTTTCGAAGTCTTATTGCCAGACAAATAAGTTGAATCTTAATCATAGAGATAAATGTTAACCACAAAAAAAAAAAAGATACATGTTAACCACCAAAAAAAGAACTCGGAACAAGTAGAATGGAATTGAACAATGCTTCTTCTTTTTAATATTATTTTTTGATCCGGTTTGAACCGGTTTAAAATGGTTGGAGATAAACTCAATTAATTACTGAAACTAATTCTCCATTATTCTAAGTCTCCCCTTTAATGGAGAAAGGATTGAAATCCACACCTAACATCTCTTTAAAAAGTTCAAATTTGATCTTCCCAAGAGGCTTAGTGAAAATATGAGTAGCATTTTCACTAGTGTTACAATACATTAAAGAAATGTCATTAGACTGCATCTTTTCTCGAACAAAATGGAACTTAGTATCAACATGCTTTGTCCTTGAATGATAAACTGGATTATTTGCCAACTTGATTGAGCTCTGGTTATCACATTTTATTATCGTAGTTTTCCTTTGTTCTTATCCAACATATTGAAGTAGTCTTCTCAACCAAACAACTTCACAAGTTGTTGCACACAATGCTTTATATTCTGTCTCAGTGGATGACAAAGATATAGTAGGTTTCTTCTTACTTCTCCATGAAACAATCCTGGATCCAATGCTAAACGCATAACCTGTAGTAGATGTCCAATCATCTGGATTGCCAACCTAGTCTGAATCTGAGTAACCTGTTAGCTCAACATTGAATGAATTAGTATATTTAATACCATAACCGATTGTTCCTTTGAGATACCTGAGTACCCCTTTCGTTGCATTCCAATGGATTTCTAGAGGTTTTTCCATAAAGTGACTTAACACACTAACAGAGTTTGTTAAGTTCTAGTTTTAGTGAGATAGTTCAAGCTTCCCACCATCTATCTATACATTGTATCATTTGCCTCCTTTGAACCATCATCACAGTAAAGTTTTGTGTTCTACTGCATTGGAACATAAAAAACTTTACATTGATTCATTTTAAACTTCTTAAGTACTTATATGGCATATTTACCTTGAGACACAAAGGTTTGACTATAATTTCTCCAAACTTTAAGATCGAGACATTGATGTAACTCACCAATATCTTTCATTTCAAATACATGTGGCATTTGCTTCTTAATTCCACTAATCAATTTTTCTGATTATCCTATAATAATTAAATCATCAACATATAAGGATATCAATACAACATGCCCCTTTTCATCAAACTTGTTATACAGATTTGGATCACTTTTGCTCCTCATAAAACCCTGATGAAGAAAGAAGGAATCTATCTCCTCGTACCATGACCTAGGTACTTGTTTCAGTCCATACAATTCTTTCTTTAATTTACACACTAAATGTTTGTGACCACTTTTCACAAACCCATCTAGTTGAGTAAGGTAAACCTCCCCCTTTAACTCACCATTCTGAAAAAGAAGACTTTACATCTAATTGGTGAAGCTTTCAGTGGTATTTTGTAGCTAGTGCAATTAACATTCTTATAGTGTTTAATTTAGCTACTGGTGAAAATGTTTCTGCATAATCAATGCCCTCTTTCTATGAATACCCTTTTGCAACCAATCAAGATTTATATTTATCTATATTACCATCTTCTTTGAATTTAGGTTTGTATATCCATTTACATCCTATGAGATTTTTATCTTTAGGAAATTCAGTCAATTCCCAAGTTTGTTTTTTCATTATAGAATCATATTATTCCTGCATTGCTTTTCTCCACTCTTCATGTTCATTATCTTCATTAAATTTCATGAGTTCTATGAAATTTTAAATATTACTCAATAGGGAATAATCTTTATACTTTTCAGGGGGACGAACCTGTACTGAAGATCTTCTCAATTGGTTGGTGACTTCTTCTCCATTTTGTGAAGATTCTTCTTCATTGCTAGATGTATCCATGTCACTGGTTTTTTTTTCCTAATGTTGCTTCTCTTCTTTGACCTCCTCATCTTCAAGAAGTCCCTTCCATCCTTAATGACTATTGTCTTCATTATTTCCTTCGGCATGCTCATGGAAAATTACATCTCTACTTGCAAACACTCTGTGAGTAGATGGATCAAACAATTTATATGCTTTAAATTCTAAGTGGTATACTTTATTTGAAGGTGTATGTTACTTTATTTCCTAGTTGAGAGATAAGTAGGAAGGTCCATAGCTTACCATGTGAAATGTTTGGTTGTATGAAGGACACTTCATAGTAATCCAAATTTTGTGGTTGAGGTGTACCATTGAGATGTAAATTAAGATTAATTTTTAATTATTGCTATGCAATAAGGATGACATGCATTGAACTACATGGCGACCAGGATGGATACCATGGGATTAAAAGCCTTTGGTCACATAGTTGGAAGGAAGAAGAAAGCATGAACAATCATCTGTCTCTTCAGAAAATTACTTCACTGAATTTATTTTTACATTTTCTATTTTTTGGTCAAAGTCGAGGATTTATCTCCCACTCTTAGTATTTCACCATCTAAATTTATTTGTAACTCATGAATTTGTTAGTAAACAGTGCAATAGAAAACCTACATTGGTTATTGAGTCTGCGAGTAATGCTTAAGACATTTGATGCCACAAATACCATTGTGATCATGAACTGGGGATGATCCGGTTCTTGATTGAATGCTATATGTTCTGTTGTCTTCATTATGTTCCAGCTGAGCGATCTGTTGACATTTCATAATTAGTTGTTTTCCGAGCCTTTGAAAGATTGCACAATGGCATGCCATAATTAGTTGTAGTGTTATTTTTTAATCTTTTCATTGTGGAAGAAGACAACTCCAATTGTGGTTGGGTACATGTTATGAATATTTAAATATATAGATAGGTGAGGAAAAGGAAATTCCACCTTATGGGTTGGAAGAATTGAAGGTAGGTTTGAAATTTTCAATTGGATACATTAGAAAACAATTTGAACGATAAATTTGGGTAGAGTTGTAAGTTGAAGAAGAACTTGCACATTGAAAAGTTCATAGATGGGTTATAAAAGAAAAGTGAAGATTGGAAGTGTGATTAGGAGAAGGTTAGTTCAGGAGGAGGCAATAGAGGAAGTTTATATGGACTTGAGGAAAACTATGTTTAGTTTGGAAGAAATGGAGGCATCCCAAGGGGTTCGCCAAAAGAAGAAATCTTAGAAGATGTCATATAAAACCCTTGGCCAAGAGAAACATTTGAAGATTTTTTATGAAGGAAGGGATACCTCTCACTTAAATTGAGGCTCTTACAATAATGGAGCTATAGATGTTGTCAAGAATGAATGTATTAGAACATGTGGAGAAAAAAAAAATTCAGGTTGAAGTGGAGTATAATGAAGATGAAGATGTCTTAGGTGGGAAGGATTATGAAGATGAAAATGGTGAAGAAATCTTATAGTGTGAACCAGATGAAGGTGATTTCTTGGAGGATGTTCGATAGGGAACACAACTTGCATTGGATGATTTGGTTGATAATAAGGATTATGCATGTAGGGATGTGAAAAGCTAGTAACTTTGAGGTTTCAAGTGAGAAAGATGTTGCTAGGTTCGCAACGATTAAAGGATAACAATGTATATATGGTGAAGGAGAATGCTTCCAAGTAGAAACGGAGTAGTGGATCTCTGAATGCATGCCAAAGATGGAACATAATGTAGATGTTGAAATCGTCAATTGTGAACCAGAGTATGGAGAAACATTGGAGGACATGCCTTTGAGAGCCATTAATTATGTTGATAACCTCTATGTTTGTGATTGTGTAGGTACAAATGAAGAAAGAAGTAGCTCTAGTGAAGAAGAAAGAAGGAATGAATTTGGTCATAGATTTGGTTATCAATAACCCTTAACCCCATATAATCCCATTGAACCCAAATTAAAATTATCCCAAACCCATTATAACCCCAATATCCCCTAACTAACCTTAACTACTAACTATTATATCCCATAAAATCATAATTATCCATAGCCTTTGAATATTACAACCCCACTAACTTATCCCGAACTCCTAATTCACTAATCGCTAACCACTACACCACTAACCCCTAACCCCTAATCCCTAAACCATTTAACCCCACAAACCTTCCAACCTACCTATCCCTCTTAATCCATAATCCATATAACCCCCTTATCTCTAATCGACCTTAATTCTAAACACTTGTAAACCCACAAATCCTTATACAATAACCCTTAACTGATATAACACTATTAACTACTAACTATTATATCCTCACTCCTTAAATCTAAAGTACTATAAACACACATACTCATAATGAATTGTAATCACTATCTATTCATATTGGAGATAGTGATACATAATGTATCATGTGCATTGCCTTTAGTGATACATGATATTGACTTATGTTCCATTTAGTTTAAGATGAGTTGACTTTGTTGAGTGAGACTATGTATGTGATGCACAATAAACTTAGGTTCATTCCTAATTGATTCATTGAATTTTTGGAGAGATGGTGAGTGCATATTTTAAGAGAGTATTTGTTCACTTTGTCTCCATCGACGAGGAAGTCCTACTCATGTAATTTTTTTCTAATTAATTAATGTTGTGGATCTTGATTTGTGCATTATAAGTGTTTTTCTTATCCCTATTATGTTAGTTATATGTTATTTATTGTTAAATATTTATTTTTTTAATAATATTTAATGGATATCCTTGAGTACTCTCATGTTTCATTTTCGATCTAAGTGTTCATCCAACAAACACTCAAATTCAAGAACACACACATTCATCTAATTTTAGCAAGTGAATATTGTGTAATTATCAAAAACTTTAAACTCATAAAATTACAAATTATCACACTTTTAAAATAAATACTCTAAAAAAAAAAAGTATTGAAACCAAAAAAACACCTAAGAAAAATAATCCTCTCCTTGAACTTGAATTAGATTCTCAAAAACCACATAAACTGCCTAAAAATTTGATTTATCCATACAACTTTATCTTCTTAAAGACATACATGTAGTTAATTCCATTAACATGTCTTTCCCTAATTGTTACATACTAAACCTCATTTACTTATACATAATTCTTCATAGCTGATGGTACCTTCCTCATTGTAATTCAACCTTCCTTTGAGTCTTTGAATTTTATTGACAATAACGGCCCCTCACCTAACAAGAACTATCTCCTAAAGCCTAATAAAGGGTCCCATGGAGAATCCTATTTCTTTTCCTCATTATCCCCGTTGAATGGATTTTTAAGTTGTCGAACCCTTGTGGGAGACCTTATTTTTCATGCACGCACTCTATTCCCATAATTTATGAATGTCTCGTATGAATCTTTTGATTTCTACTCTCACCAAAGGGATTTGCTTATTAAGACCATGTCTGACGTTACACTTACAATACGATGGAAAAATGTATATACAAATATATCGTATATATAATTAAATTTTATTTAAAAGAATATACATTATATATATTTAAATTTTATCTAAAAGAAATGTCATTTGACACTTCATTATATTTTTTTTAATATAAAAAAATTAATTATTATATTTTTTTAATATAAAAATATTAAAATTATTTGAAGATAGGTTAATTTTAAAATCAAATATAAGAGATATAAAAAATAAACGGAAAATATTTATAAATTTCATAAAAAATTAAAAAAATTAATTATTATGTTTTTTTAATATAAAAATATTATAATTATTTGAAAATGGGTTAATTTTAAAATCAAATATAAGAGATATAAAAAAATAAATGGAAAATATCTATAAATTCCATAAAAAAAAATTAGGGTACATTTGAGAATTTGGTTAGTTACACATGCATTCCATAATTTAAGGTTGAAAATAATGTATTATTCTCTAGTTAATCATTTTAAGCTTCATAAGAAATATATGAATCCTTAAACCTTATTATCGGACTTAGAAGTGGAATCATTATCCTCATGAGGAATATGTTCATAATTTTAAAGACTAGGTGTAATATGTATATTTCTTATGACCAAACTCTTAATTTAGAAAAAAAAATTAGGGACTTAACTCTAAATACATTTTTCAAAAGACATGTGTGTGGCCTTGAACATATTACAAGATCCACATGTGACACACTCCCTTGTGGCAAGATTGATGGATCCATTTTAATGATTGGGAAAAGCTTGGATAGTTGTTATTTCCTAGACCATGGATTGGGGCTAAAAACCATTATTTAGCCCATAATCCATGATTTTGGGTCCTAAAGGCCATGAATGAGGCCCTAAACCATGGTATCGGATTTACAAGTGAAATATTTTGTCAATAAAAGTAATATGTTCCCAATCTTAAGGACTTAGAATAACATGGTTTCTTCTTGTGGCCAAAAGCATGGTCTAGATATGAAAACTATGGATTTAGGTCATAATCAATGATTATTGGACTTAGTGGCCATGCGTATGACCCTAAACCACAATGCAAGCCCTATAGAAGGAATATGTACTAAATTTTCAAGCACTGACAACAATGAAGTTTCTCTATGTAACCAAACACATGGTATTTTTAGGAATTGTAATAATTATGATCCTATATATGATATTAATAAATTATGTATGTATCATAACTCTAAAACTTTTTTAGTAATCAACCATGACTAAGGATATCTATTTTACAATTCACCTAAAACATGAATATGGTCCTAACTATAATAAATGGATAACTTATGTAGGTGCTAGCATATAATAGAAAAATATGTCTCTAGGGAATTTGAACCTTGGTTGGTGGAGTAATAATTTCCCTTCTTTGAAAACTAACCAATCCATTTTTTTATCAAACCCATGGTTTGGAGTTGAAATTGGGGATTTATTCCTTAATCATTGATTTTTGGGCTCAAAGGCCATGCATAGGCCTAAAAATGTGATATAAGCTATATAAGTGGAATCATTTCCACACAAGAGAATTTATAGTCATATTTCAAAGATTGGGAAAAATAGGGATGGGATGGATATTATGCCACTAAGAATGGTATAAGGCTGTAGACAATGGATTAAGCCCTTAATCCATGATTTTGGGGTTTAGAGGCCATATTGGGGATTTGCACCTCAAAATGAATTTTACATAGTGAGAATAACATTTTGATGTTGATATGTCAATGTTAAGACATTGATAAATTGACACATGTCTAAGCAATATTTCATTCTCAAAAACGAAACAAATCTCTAAGAACAAAGTCAAGTCTTCAACCCCTTCATAATTATACAATGTTTGGAAGGGTCGATAAAGCTATGTTAGTGAGTTTCGTTTTTGAGTTATGACCAATTCCAAGGGTAAAAATGACACAAAGGGTTTCTATCTAAATTAATTTCATACTAACCATATTTTTTTGAACTAAAATGCAGTAATGATAATGACCAATATCTCACCTTGAACTTGATTAACCTCAGATAGAGTCAAATATTAGAGTGCAAACTTTTTTATTTTATTTATTTCCTTTTCCTTTTTCTTTTTTTCTTGATCATATATATATATATATATATATAAATTTTACTGGTAAATCCAATGAATTCTTCCCCACATTTGTGGATGTCATTCCTAGTAAAGCTATTGGAATGGACTCGTAGACTAATGCACCTCACCTAGAAGATTCAAAACAAGAACCTATTAATGTAGAAATAACATTCATTGGATTTCTTCACACACCCCTAACAAATCCATTGACATAGCCGAGTGTGATCATGTTTGACGTTACACTTACAATAAGATGGAAAAATGTAAAACACAATATATAGTATATATAATTAAATTTTATTTAAAAGAGATGTCATTCAACACTTTATTTTATTTCTTTTAATATAAAAAATCTAATTATTATGTTTTTTTTAATAAAAAAAAAATAATTTTTTGAAGATGGGTTAATTTTAAAATCAAATATAGGAGATATAAAAAAAATGAAATATATCTATAAATTCCATAAAAGAATTAGAGTACATGTGAGGAATTTGAATTTGGTTAGTTACACATGCATTCCATTATTTAAGGTTAAAAATAATGTATTATTTTCTAGCTAATCATTTTAAACTTCATAAGAAATATATGAATCCCTAAACCCTATTATAGGACTTAGAATTGGAATCATTATCCTACATGATGAATATGTTCATAACTTTAAATCATTTTAAACTTCATAAAAAATATATGAATCCCTAAACCCTATTATAGGATTTAGAATTGGAATCATTATCCTACATGATGAATATGTTCATAACTTTAAAGACTAGGTGCAATATGTATATTTTTTATGGCCAAATCCTTAATTTAGAACAAAGAATTAAGGACTTAAATATAAATACATTTTTCAAAAGACATGTGTGTGGTCTTGGACATATTACAAGACCCACATGTGATACATTCCCTTTGGGTAAGATTCATGGATCCATTTTAACGATTGGGAAAAGATTGAATAGTTGTTATTGCCTAGATGATGGCTTGGGGCTGAAAACCATTATTTAAACCATAATCCATGAGTTTGGGTCTTAGAGGCCATGAATGAGGCCCTAAACCATGGTATAGGATTTACAAGTGAAACATTTTGGCAATAAGAGTAATATGTTCTCAATCTTAAGGACTTAGAATAACATGGTTTCTTCCTGTGGAGAAAAGCATGGTCTACATATGAAAACTATGGATTTAGGTCATAATCAATGATTATTGGACTTAGTGGCCATGCATATGACCCTAAACCACAACGCAAGCCTTATAGAAAGAATATGTTCTAAATTTTCAAGCATTGACAATAATGAAGTTGCTTTATGTGACCAAACACATGGTATTTTTATGAATTGTAATAATTATGATCCTATATAGGATATTAATAAATTATATATGTATCATAACTCTCAAAATTTTCTAGTAATCAACCATGACTAAGGATATCTATTTCACAAGTCACCCAAAACATGAATATGGTCCCAACTATAATAAATAGATAACTTGTGTAGGTGCTAACATATCATAGGAAAATATGTCTCTAGGGAATTTGAACCTTGGTTGGTGGAGTAATAACTACCCTTCTTAAAAAACTAACCAAGCCATTTTTTTATCAAACCCATGGTTTGGAGCTAGAAACTAAGTATCTATCCACTAATCCATGATTTTAGGTCTTAAAAACCATGTACAATAGCCTTAAACCATAGTGTATGCCATATACTTGGAATATTTTCCATATAAGAGGATTTAGGTCCCAAATTCAATAATTGAGCTCAACGTGGATGATTATTATGACCTAATCCATGGCTTGGAGCAAAAAACCATGGATTTATCCTTTAGTCCATTATTTTGGGGCTTAGAGGCCATGAACTATGCCCTAAACAATTGTACAAACTCTACATGTGGAATTTTACCCTATGAGAGGAAGAGGTACATAATTTCAAAGACTAAGTGTAATATGAATGATTTTTTTTTTGTGATGAAACCGATTGTTTGGAGTTGAAATTAGGGATTTATTCCTTAATCATTGATTTTTGTGCTCAAAGGCCACGCATAGGGCCTAAAAATGTGATATAAGCCATATAAATGGAATCATTTCCACACAAGAGAATTTAGAGTCATATTTCAATGATTGGGAACAATAGGGATGGGATGGATATTATGTCACTAACAATGGTACAAGGCCATAGACAATGGATTAATCCCTTAATCCATGATTTTGGGGCTTAGAGGCCATATTGGGGCTTTGAACCTCAAAATGAATTTTACATAGTGGGAATGGCATTTTGATGTTGATATGTCAATGTTAAGATGTTGGTAAATTGACACATGTTTAAGAAATATTCCATTCTCAAAAACTAAACAAATCTCTAAGGACAAAGTCAATTCTTCAACCCCTTCACAATTATACAATGTTTAGAAGCATCGATAAAGCTATGTTAGTGAGTTTCTTTTTTGAGTTATGACCAATTCCAAGGGTAAAATTGACACAAATGGTTTGTATCGAACTTAATGTTGTACTAACCTTATTTTTTTGAACTAAAATGAAGTAATTATAATGACCAATATCTTGGCCTTGAACTTGACTACCCTCAAATGGAGTCAAATATTAGAGTGCACACTCTTTTATTTTATTTATTTCCTTTTCCTTTTCCTTTTTTATCTTGATCATATATAGATATATATATATAGGAAAATATTACGGGTAAACCCAAAGAATACTTCCCCACATTTGTGGATGCCATTCCTAGTAAAGCCATTGGAATGGACTAGTGGACTAGTGCACCTCACTTAGGAGATTCAAACCAAGCACCTATTAGCATAGAACTAGCATTCCTTGGGTTTCCTCACACACCCCTATTAAAACCATTGACATAAACTATTGTACCTCACCCATGTCAAATTGAATGGAAAACTTAGACAAAAATAACCAAAAACCCAACCACACTAACTTGTTAAAATAATTTCATGAAGGATTCAACTTATCGTCTCTCGCCCTAGGAAGCTTCCAGTGCGCGCACCTAGTGTGTCCGCTCTCTTGCCCCAATTCCATGGCACGAAGAGGGGGCCCTTAGGCTCCCCGCCCACCTTTACCTCTAGAGATAGAAGCCTTTAGGAAACTAATAGAAACCGGTGGCAAATGCACAGCCACAGAGATGTAGCAAAAAATTGTCAAAATATTGGACAATATTCCCTCAGTTGACCTCCCAACAGAAGAAACATGTAGATATACCTTGAATATCACTGAACTGGGTCTCATAGTCCAGTTCATAGGCCTATGTCCATATCCCAAATCTGTAGAGGCATGGGTACAAAGAAACTGCACCCCCCTGGAAAAAGAAGGCATCAAAATCCATCTCATAGGCAGGGGATTTTATGCTTTTGTCTTTGATAACAAAGAGGACATAAATATAATATTCAGGAATAGACCATACTTCATGGGCCCTCAGGGCCTATAGCTAAACAAATGGTCACCAGACTTTGATCTGACTCAAGATGTGTCCTTAGTCATTCCAGTATGGGTGTGTCTCCCTCATCTCCCCTTGCATTGCTGGAATCCGAAGTGCCTAGAATCCATTGGGAACACTCTTGGAAAATACATTGACAAAGCATAAAGAAAGGACCAGTACTCCTGCACTAGGATATGCGTCGAACTATATCTTAAGGTGGGGCTCTCAGAATCCATTCAACTAAAGGTTGCACACTGTTCTCACATCCAAGAGATGGATTATGAACAACTCCCATTCAAATGAAAATATTTACATGGCTATGGAAACTTTGTCAGGAACTGCAAAAAGAAGAAAGAGGAAGAGGGGTAGATATCGAAAGGTGAACAATGGACACAGGTCCAAAAATCACCTCAATCAAAGAATAATAATAGATCCAAAGGGAAAGGGGGATCAAAAGGCCCCGAGGCCCCCACTCCAAGGAAAAATTTTGGGGAAGGAAGTTCATCCCAGGCCCCCCAAAACCCCTTTTAAATCCTCAACAACCTTCCAAATATATATGATCCATTGACTAAAGGACTTGAGAAACAAACCCCCCCTCCCATAGCGGGAAAAAAAAATGGCGAGGCACCTCATCGTAGCTCCCCAATTGGTACCTCCTCCTCCCCTTCCTATGCAGAAATAGAAAAAATGAAACCCCTGGAAAAATCCAGATATTCGAAGGACAAGTATTTTGAGAGGCCCTCAAAAATACCTGGGAGAAAACATGACAAAGAAGCAAGAGAAGAAGAAGTGGAGAGGAAAAAAATGCAAGGAAGCCAATCCACCATTGAGATGACCATCGAAATAAATACCAAAACAAGGCCTCCCATGGGAGGGCCTACCCACTCCAACCCCAGTAAATAATGTATATAGTCTCTTGGAATTGAAAAGGATTGGGGGACACATCAAAGGTCGAAGCAGTCAAAGAAATCCTAAAAAATGAATCTCCCAAAATCCTCATGCTCCAAGAGACAAAAATTGAAGGGGAAACCCTCTTAGAAATCAACAAACTGAAATGGAAGAAAAATATATGGAAATCCATGAGTGCAATGGGCTCTTCAGGAAGTCTTGCAACATTTTCGTCAGAAGAAAAGTTCCACCTCAATAGTTCCATTGAGACCCAACACTGGATCGACACCAAACTCCAACACTACTCAAGTAAGATCACCTTCTCTCTCCTTAATCTTTATGTTCCTGTGCTTTCTGCTGAAAAGAAATATTGTTGGCAAACTCTATCAATATTTTTATAAAATCATCTCCATACAAACATCATAATAGTTGGAGACCTCAACTTAGTCTTTGAACCAAATGAAAAGAGAGGGGGCAACCATGGTAGGGACCAAATGCTTCTTTTTGTTGAGGAGCTAATTTGACAGTGGGATCTCTTGGATTTCAAGCCCATGAAAGGCCTCATTACTTGGACAAACAACAGAGTTGGAATGGACCACATATCAGCTCGCCTGGATCAGTTTCTAGTGAAGATCTCGCTATTGCTGGAAAAGAGGATAATATCATCCAAAATACTCCCCAAATTGACATCTGATCACAAGCCCATTCTCCTCCAACTTGAAGAGGAACAAAATATGGGCCCAATACCTTTTCATTATATCCCTCTCTGGACAGAAAAGGAAGGTTTCCTGGAAAATTTTAACTCAGTTTGGTCCACTCCAGTAGCAGGATCTCCCAACAATGTGTGGGAACATAAAATAAATACAACAAAGAACGCCTTAAAAGGATGGATTAAAAATCCAAACAACACCCCCTCAAGCCACAAAAGAGAGACTATCTAGCAGTTAACAGATCTGCAAATGGAAATGGAGAACAAAGATATTACCAGCCAAGATTTAGAGAAGGAACAAGATGCCTAAATCAATTCCTTTCGCGTTTTTTGTCAAGAAGAAGAGTATTGGAGGCTCAAATCTCGTAGCTTGTGGCTAAGAGCTAGAGATCATAATACCACCTTCTTCTATCGGCAATACAGAGCCTGAATCTCTAGAAATCATATTTTATAAATAATCTATATAGATGGCTCGATTTACAAAGGTACAACTTAGCTTAAAGAGGAAGAAAAAATTCACTTCCAGAAACTTTATAAAGAAGATGGAGATGATTGTGAGGAGGCTTCCATAGAATTTCTCTCCCATATTCCTTCCCTGGTGAGTAAATAAGATAATTCAGCCCTCATGAAGCCTTTTACAGAGGAAGAAATCAACAATTTTTTTTCATCTATGGATCCTGACAAAGCCCCAGGGCTAGATGGTTTTTCAATTAATTTTTATAGAAATTGTTGGGAAATAATCAATATTGATTTACTAAGAATAATAAAAGCATTCTAACAAAAATCCAAAGTCGGAGGCAACATTAGCTCCACATTTCTAGCCTTAGTAACCAAAGAAGCGAGTTTGATCTCCTTTGATATATTTAGGCCAATCTCACTGTGCAACACTTCGTACAAAATCCTTTCAAAACTAATGGCGAACAAGATTAAGCCTCTGCTAGGGAAGCTCATATCCCCTACCCAAAGTGGTTTTGTTAATGGGAGACACATTCTGGACAATGTAATACAGGTGCAAGAAGAAATGTATTCCATCCATCAGCGCAAGGAGAGAGGGATGCTCATAAAACTCGAGATGGAAAATGATTTCGACCGGGTAAAACTCTCATTCCTTTACAAAGTCCTTCTTTCCTTTGGTTTCAATAAAGAATTTTTTAAACTAATCAAATCTTGCACTGAGAAGTTGTGGATAGCTCCACTAGTAAATGGCATGCCAACTAACTTTCTTCAAGCTTCGAGGGGATTAAGGAAAGGTTGCCCCCTCTCCCCTTTCTTGTACATCATAATGGTAGACTCTCTAAGTAGAAAGCTAACTGTTGAAAAGAAAGTTGATACTATTCCAAGCATTAGACTGGTGAGAGAACTAGAACCAATCAATCATGCTCTACTTGTTGATGACTACCTTTTTTTGGGTGGAGCCTCCATAAGGATAGCACAGGCCTTTAGTAACATTCTCCAAAGTTTCTGCAGAGTCTCTGAAGCACTCATCAACAAAAAGAAGAGTTCAGTGTATGGATTGAATGTTGATCAACAAACCATTAAACGAATTGCTCAATTCTTGGTATTTACAGGCTATGCCTCTTGGGAAAAAATAAAATACCTCGGACTCCCCTTAACTCTGGGACCTAATAAATATTCGCTTTGGAAATAAATAATAAGAAACATTAAGACCAAAATAACAGCATGGGGAGGTCAGTGGTGTTGGTTGTGGAGCCTGATTATCTTCCTGATTTAGAGGTCCTTGCTTTCAGCCGTGTTTATACCCCATGAAGTATTTACACCCCAGAAGTATGTACACTCTTCCACGCGGGGGAGTGCAGAGGGGGAGTACCCCCTCTGCAGGGTTCGGGGGGGCTATCCCCTTGGCTGGGGGAAAGCGGGGGTTCGGGGGTGAAGCCCTCGAAGAAAAAATTACCTTGTAAAAGTATATTGTAATTTCATTGTAAATCTGGACTGTTCATTATAAGGTCACAGATCTAACAGTAGAGATTATGTTAGGGTTTTTTGCCCTAGAAGGCAACCCTCTTTTATGAGGGAAATGTATTGCGACTATGTAGATTGGTGAATATTGTATTCTGAGAGAGGAGACTGTGAGAGAAAGAAGATGAAGTTACAATGGGTTTTGCTGTAGGTTGTATCCCTTCATTTGCTGGATAATAATAAAAGAAGGACCTAACAATTTCTCTGGTGGACGTAGCCCACACTGGGTGAACCACGTAAATCTATGTCTCTCTTGTATTGTGTGTCTTCTATGTTTTGTTTCTGCATTTGTTTTATTTGATTGCTCCGCCATCCAGTTTTTATAACAATTGGTATCAGAGCGTAAGGTAACTTGTAGGAAAAGAGGGTTCCTGGTTCGAGTGGGAGCAATGTCGGAAGATGGAAAGTTTAGGGTCGAGAAATTTAATGGCCAAAACTACTAGTTATGGAAGATGCAGATGGAAGACTATTTATATTAGAAGGATCTATTCCTACCATTGAGTGGAGTAGAAAAGAAGCCAGTGGCCATGAAGGACGAAGAATGGGAGATTCTTGAAAGAAAGGCTCTAGGAACGATACGGCTGAGCCTGGCAGCATCGATGGATTTCAATATTTTGAAAGAAAATACAACGAAGGGTTTGATGGATGCGTTGGCCAAATTGTATGAAAAACCCTCGACGTCGAATAAGGTATTTCTAATGAAGAGATTATTTAATATGAAGATGTCAGAA
>JZKD02S0514752.1:178038-194721 GCA_000966675.3 Picea glauca
TGCACGAGTTTCCTAAAAGTGGGAAATTTGGGAACATGGATATGAGTGTCCGTAATGAGTGGAAGTTTCCCTCAAATTTACATGAAACTTGAATTTCGGAGCGGCAATTATATATATTAAAAAATAATAAAAAATATTTTAGATTACAATGATACTTTAGATTACAATGTATAAATATATTGATACATTTTAAATCCTATTTCAATAAAATTGAAGGTCAATCGAGGACGACAATGTTTTTGTTGGTTGTGGAGCCTGATTATGTTCCTGATTTAGAGGTCCTTGCTTTTCAGCCGTTTTTATACTCCATGAAGACTTTACACCTCATAAGTATGTACACTCTTCCATGTGGGGGAGTGCAGAGGGGGGGTACCCCCTCTACGGAGTCTGAGGGGCCTAACCCCCCGGTTGGGGGGTTCGAGGGCAAGCAAGCCCCCAGTGGGGGTTCAGGGGCGAAGCCCCTGAAGGAAAAATTACCTTGTAAATGTATATTGTAATTTCATTGTAAATCTGGGCCGTTCATTATAAGGTCGCAGATCTAATGGTAGAAATTATGTTAGGGTTTTTTGCCCTAGAAGGAAACCCTCTGTTATGAGAGAAATCTATTGCGGCTATGCATTATGGAGAGTATGGTATTCTAAGAGAGGAGACTGTGAGAGAAAGAAGAGGAAGTTACAATGGGTTTTGTTGTAGGTTGTATCCCTTCATTTGTTGGATAATAATAAAGGAAGGACCTGGAAATTTCTCTGGTGGACGTAGCCCACACTCGATGAACCACGTAAATCTGTGTCTCTCTTGTATTGTGTATCTTCTATGTTTTGTTTCCACATTTGTTTTATTTTATTGCTCCGCGGTTCTATTTTTCTTATAGTTTATCCTATTGCAAGAAATATAATATTAAAATTACTAATTTAATTTGTACTAATAATTATATGAATATATTTAACACAATACTAAAACTTTAATATCCATAAATATTCCATTAAAAAATGAGAAACAAAATTGAAAATACATATAAACAATTTTAACTTCTTTTTAAAATTAAACTTTACATATATAAACTTTAAACATCTTTGAAAATTTGAAGCATTATTCTTTTTTTATTGGAAAAAAAAAAATAGTACTACTGTTCTAATATGAAAATACAATAAATGTCAATGATATGGTTGATTGATATCAACTATAGAGTGGAGCATTGATTTATTTGACTTTTATGTTTAGTTTGGGCTTGAAGGAAAACATACATGAATTAAAAGTTTTTCATATCCACAACTATAAAGTGAGTATCATTAAGTTTTTTTACTTAATTAATTTTTGAAATAATTTTTACCTGTAGTTTAGTCTTAGTTTTATAGTGATGTTTTGAATAAATATAATGAAAATATTTGTAAGAAATTATGTATCTGTAGTAATGGAATAAATATATTTACATTTTAATTTAATATAATTCTAATTTAAGCTCCCAAAAAGATCCCAAGTTCCCAAAAGAGTTCCCAGCCAAATGGGGACGTAAAAAACACTTCCCTAATGAAAAATCCTTGTCACTCAATGAAGAATATTAACAAGAGAGATTTGTCATTAATTGATAAGTTGTAATGAAAATATACATAATACCTTTGACAATTAGGTGATATGTATTCACTTACAATGACCCTATTCTACCTCTTCCATCCTTCATTTCAAAGTAAGAATGGAATGAATGAATATATATGTTTGATGAAATACATATTTCAAAAAATCCATCGTATATTTTTTTATTTTGTGGATAGTATTTAGTGTAAACTAGTCAGTTACAATTTTGACAACCTAACTTAATAGGAACATTAAGTGAGGCATATAATATTCATAGAGGTATCCAACCCAAAAAATTAACCCTGCAACCTCTTACATGTAAATCATAACACTCAATCGAAACCGAATGGAGCTCGCACAATGGAGTGAGGCGGTAATAGCTAAGTTTTTTACTTAGCCACTCGTGCAAGCCAACCCCTAGATATTCTTGGTGTCTTGACCTTGCATGGCTATCCAATTTATCCTCAGGCATGAATTCTAGGAATACTTCGATGGTAGCAGTAATGTCTTCCTCACCCCTAGTTGGTTATCCCTCCCCTAGCAACTCTGACATTCATATGGTGGTGGCATCTTCAATTTCGGTTGTGTCTTCCTTGTTTGACAAAAAAAGGTATTCCTACACAAGACGAACATCTTAAGCAACCACTCACACAACCAAATAACAGATAAATACATTGATGTTATTATGTGGTTAAAACCATCGAACAGGGAAATAATCAACGACCCCAACCAATATGGCCACTTGATGCAATACATTAATGCAAAAGGAAAATATTTTACAAGAGATTTTATCACAATTGATCACCAACAAATGGCCCTCCATGCTCTTTAAATAGATATCATGGACCAATCAGGTGTTAAACCATGAATCAATATAGTTGGTAAGATTAAGAATAATATGAGTCATTGGATAAATCTATGTTTAGGACATATCATGACCATAAAATTGCATAACTACAAATGCATATTAAAGAAACACGCTTTTACCTAATGACACCTTAGACCAAGTTGATCTTAACTAACTCCTAAGTGTCTAAATATCTTAACATCCCCTCTTAAGAACTTCTTGGGATAGTATTTAAGGATTTACAAAGGTGACACAATAGGAGAAGGAAGGAGGCATTAGAGCCTATCCCCCCTTAATGACAACTTCCTCGACTCCTAACATCGATCAAGGTTTGGAAAACATTTCTTTTGAAGAGGCTTTGTGAAAATGTGTTTCACCCCTTATGGCAACTAAAAAGTGAAAAAATAAAACCATCATAAAAAAAATCAATATTTGGATAAATAACAGAGGAAAAAATAACATTAACTAGGATTTTGAGTATCTTTCATGGTGATGTTAGCCATGTGGAAGTGATCATATTGTCCATTCTGCATTGATTGTATCCTAGTTGGATTATCAAGCCAATGTTCCTTTCACCATAAGGTAAGGCTTAATGGCCTCTCATGACCTATCTCTCATTTTACATGATAGTTTGTTTGAACTTATAGATCTTGATGGCACCTAAGACTCCTTAGAAGTTCATCCTGAAGGTATACCATGAATTAATGATGAGACTGTTCATGACTTAGATATTGAAAATTTTGATACTTAATATGATATTTTTTGTGAATTGTTTGAATAAAAATATCCATATTGGGGTACTTTGTCGGTCAAGTTCCTCCTAAGTTAATTATCAAAATATATATCCATAATGATTGGGAACCATTTGGATATAAATCTATTCATATGTTCCAAGAAATCATTTTTCATAACACCTAGGTCTACAAAAATACCTTGATAGTCATGTACTAGTGGTCCCATGACTTCTCTGCTTATTAGAATTCCCAACTAGCATTCTTTTCCAAGGTAGACTTCCCCAACATGTCAATGCAATTCTATCCAGTCATTCAATGAATTTTTTCCCCTCCAAGGGGAATCATTTTTTAAAAGACCAAAAGTTTCTTCAATCCTAGGTCACAAAGTCATTTATGTTTTCATGTCAACCTATTGAAGGACATTAAGTAATTCATCTACATGTGGGTTGGTAGCCATGTCCATCACCAATGATTTTACTATATTAACTAGCTTGATTCTTATTTCCTTTACTAATTCTCATATAATCGAATACGGGAACTGTTTTCTTATGACCTAGTATAATGTTAAAATATCCCCACCAGCTCAGAGAATCCCCACCACCTAAGCCTCTCAAGCTCACCAAAAAGTGAAGGTGCATAGACATAAGGTGAAAGGGAAAAGGGGAAAATGAGGCTAATAACTAACATGCAAAGGATATTATCACTAATCCAACCATCAGGAAGGCCTCTTTCATGGTCAATCCAAATAGTCATGTAGCTCTAATTTATTTCAAGTCCTAGAATCCTACATATGGAACTGGGTAATTGGTGTAATGCCCCATATTTTGGCCTTAGGTAGTTAGAAATTTTATTTTTCTCATCTTAGTAATTCATTGCTTAACAACTATTTCGACTCAACAATATTGATATAGACATGTGACAAGTGTACCTCTGGACCTATTTATGTGTTGCATAATATTATTGTTATATGCTCATAATGATGATAACTCTTTGATTTGCTTAAACATGCAAATTAAGATGTGGAATTTAGGTACATGGATAATGATTCAAAGTTATGTTGAGAAAGCATAACAGATGTAAGACATGATAAAAATAAACATACATTTCTTAATTGAACGTCAATACAGATATGGATTCTTGTATAAAATTATGATGTATATACATGGATATGAGTTATTGGTGAACTAACCTACAGGTTGACGAGCTATGTGATAGGCAAATGACTACAGTGATGAGGTAGCATGGATGTCGTAGACATCAACAAGATAGCATATTCTATAAAGTTATAATTGTTATTTAATTTATGATTCAAAATATTACTATGACTTATGGTAAGTGTGGTTTTGATAGGACATGCGACTTTCCCAAAGTGGTTGTTTGATGACGTGACTCTAAGAATAGTAGTTGCACAATATGGCTCGATGTAGGGTGTTGACCCTAGTTCTATAAGGAGGAGTGGAGGTATTTCCCATGGTTTATCCTCCAAAACCTAGAGTCGTGGGAGGGTTGTGTGAAGTCATGCTCCTCTAGACATGTGATGATGACTACTAGTTGTGCTGACCCTAGTTCTATGAGGAGGGGTGGAAGAATTTCCCACCATTTATCCTCTAACACCTAGAGTCGTGGGAGGGTTGTGTGAAGTCACGCTCCCCTAGACGTGTGATGACGATTGCTAGTTGCCTATTGGGGAAGCTTGATCGAGATGTATGACACTTCCTCTTATGGGTTCTATATGGAGTTAGGTCAATATAGTTGACGCTCCCTCTTATTCCAACAGAGGAAAGGATAGGATGGAAGATGTAAGTAGGTTAGGAAGGAAGGATGCTTCGATGTTAGTTGAGAATATTGATTGGGGATTAGAGATGCCACTATTGTTTACTCACTTGGTTCCTACCATGTTTAAAACCCTCTTTGATTTCCTATTGATATTTTAAGTGTTACAATGAGTTATTGATGAATCAGTGTAATTTAGTTCATTAAGATTATTAAATGATGCATTACTTGATATGTTGTCTTACATGTCTTGGTGATCATATAGGAACTATGCACTAGAGGCAATGATTGTTTATCGTTAGTACATACATGAGATATGTGTCCACTAGCTATGCACGCATACCCTACACATGTACACTAGTATAAGTAATTAATGTACTAATTATTAAAGTAAATTATTAACTATTTAATTGAATGTTTATTGAATATGTAAATTATATTGCATAAAAAATATCTAGAAGAATTAAATACCTTCTTGAATTTGATAGATGGTGGGTATGACGAATTAAATGTGCATGGTGGGGTGTTATGTACATTTTGGGGAAAATTATAAAATAACATTTATTAGCTAGCATGAGAATAATAACTTTTCATTTTATTTATTGTTGTTTAATGCAAGTCATTTATATTTAGTTTTATTTTAATATTTTCCCAAAATATCTAGATAAGGGAGGTTGATGGATAATAATGAGGGTGGTTGAGGAGACTTGGGGAAGTGTGTATGGAAACTTGATAAATAGGGAGAAGAAGTAGAGAGGAGTGGAGCAAGGAGAAGTTTGAGCATGATGAGAGGTTGTGAAATTCTTGGAAGATATAATTCTTTTGATAGTTTTCTTTGAGCATGTGTGCTTTATTGTTCTTGGAGTCACAGGCATGGAGGGCCAAGAAACCGAAAGGTTTCTTGGAGCTAGGAAGATGGATAGGATCCCAGTTGGTAGGTAGGATTTCGTTGTTGCACTCTGGGAAAGCGGGAAAAGAATGCTTAGAAGCGCCTAGGACTACATTACACTTGATTAGCTTCGACAAACTAAGGAAGAGGTATTTTTCAGTGGTATTTGTTGTTGATATTTTATATATACTTTTGTTTTAAGTTACAAATCTTAGAGTTAACCTATTACTTATTTCATCATGCTATTTAGATTTATCGTTGAGAAAATGTAGAAGAATTGTGTAAATGAAATGAATTATGTTAAAGAAAATTTGTTATTGTGCATGTATTTAAATGAATGATTAATCTCCTAACATCCTAGATGGGTGTTACATATGGTATCAGAGCCCGGTTTCAAAACTGAAACCTGGGCCTGACCACCCACAACAATGGGATTTTTTCTTTTTCATTTGCTATCCAATTTGGCTTGTTACATGTTTTTCCTATCCTTACTATTCCTACTATCAAAATACGGTCTACTATCGCTATCCTTTTTCCTACCCTTGTTTTTCCTACCAAGGAAGATGCATACACTATCAAAATATCAACTTACAGACAACAACCACTGCCATTGAACTCAGAGCGTTTTGAACTAAAAAATAAATAAATTGTTGAATCAAACCCTAACTTATGAAAAAACAGTCATCGACCCTTGCCTATAGAACCCCTTCAGAGGCAATTGGGGACTCTGGAGAGAAAACATAATTTAAAGCAGTCTTTGAAGCCATAGACACCCGCAGAAGCTCCAAAACCTGCAATCAGCATTACACTTCACAAAATTAATACAAGAAGATGTTGTAGAGTAATTGAGTATTAATGATTACCTTATCAAGATCGACTGTGATGACCATTTCTTCCAATTTTCTAAGGTATTTCACATGAAATCGGTTCAAGAGAGTAATGTTGGTAATGGTGGAAATTGGAAGGATATTCAAATCATCGGTGATTATAAATGCAACAATCTATCTCATGTACCTTACAAATCTCTCGGAATTCATAGAAGGATAAAATGAGAGATAATCAAATAACACCACTTCAGTCTTTATTGCCTTGTCGCAGGTGCATTTTTTCCCTTTCCTAGTGCTAATGCTATCCTGTGCCATTTTTTTTCCCTAATTGATATCTTGCGAACACACGGCTATCAACAAGAAGTCCAACCAAATACTTTGGTGCCCTTACTAAAAATTTATATCCAATAGCAAAATTTTCAAGTTTACCCAGCGATCACCTACCTTGAATATAACTTAAAGGTTCCGGTATAGAGCATTCAACATGACTCTTTCATGCCGAAATGAAAATCAAATTTGAGCTCAATATCTTTGGTGAGCCATGAACATTGGCGTGAATGGAGAAGGATGCAACCCTGACTTCTTGACCATTTCCTTCTCATCTGGCATTGTCTTTCTTTCCATTATTTCCTTTAATTGAATGAATCCAATAGGCAAAAGTGCTGGAAAATGGAAATTGAAACCCCCCTCCTCAATGGATTGAAAACTGACCCAATACACTAGAAGGTGGATAAGGCCTTCTGCACAGTAACCAATAAGTGTAATGATCTGGTTGTTCTTTAATGGAGTAGGAATATCAACTTCAGAAAAATCTCTCTATTTTGGGTGAAGAATTCAAGGTTTTCACTGTCATCGATTGTCCATCAGGAAAAATTCCTTTGTACACTTGCAAGGTTACTTTCATCCTGTTATTAGCAGGGTAATGGAGAAAACCACTATCAGTGGGAAAGGGAGATCCATTGCAACTATATAGTATTCTTTGGATCAACTATGAATAAGTCAAAATACATATAAAGACTGCCAGTGAAGGGAGTTCATGCGAGTGCAATTTATTTGCCTAAGACTGAACGCTACATGCCCAAATTGCACATCCTCAAGAAGAATGAACCCCATAGAAACTAGCTCATCACACAACATACCAGGTATAGAAAAACCTGATCTTTTTCAGTTAGCCTTTACACCCCAACCCCAATCTTTCAACACCCCATGTAGAATTACACGAGAACAAAGAGAGGGAAACATAATAATTACCAGAATCATAACTCGTATCCCCATCAAAAAACATATAACACCTGAGCCCATCGGAATGAAGCTCCCTCGTCATTGCCTTCATTTAGATTTCCCTTCCATCCCGCACAACAAGGGACTCCAGCCTCCTTTGTTATAAAATTCTTGGCAATAAAAAGGACGTTACACAACTGAAGTGGGTTTGCAGGATTAATAAACAATTAAAAGGGAGATTTTCCATTCAATTCAATAAGAACATAAATGGAAAAAAAAAAACTCCAACAGGAAAACTAGAATTTCAACCTGTTGAAAATCCGGAAGTGGCAAACAAAGACACTCTAATCTCCTTGCCAAATAATTTTCTTCTCAGTCGGTCATTTTGTTGACTACAAAGAAACCAATCTTCTTTAGACAATGTCTGAATTGTTGCTACCTCATTTGAAGACCGAGCTTCATTTTCATAGCTACAAAACTTATGTGTAATCTGTTCTTCCAATCGAAACCCTCTAGTTGTCTGTGTATGCCTATTTGGAAGTTGTAGTGCCCATTCAACCACATATATATGTTTTTATGTAGACTGTGGAATAGAAGGTTTGGTCGGTGAATCGGATCCACGTATGAGTGGCCATCCAGGTTGTGAATTTCCTTTATCTGTAATGAGTCGTGAACATTTTGGTTAAGTATTGCACAAGAATCACTTCTCCCCTCCCCAATGGAAACTAATCTAGAAGTGGCGCAAACACCCTGAAATGAAATGAATCACAAGAGGACACCAAATCTGTAATTCATCTCCCGCATCTTCCTTCTGATTGCGAATAATAGTCTGAGTATCCAACTAACAGAGGGGGCAAGTTGGTTTTAGAGGATGGCATCACCATTTCAACTCTTCCATTTGAGTATTATCTCTCACTCTAATTATATCTTCTAATACTTTTTGAATCGTAATTGTGTCATAAATTGTTGTCATTTGTTCAATTACTCATGAACCTTAGTTCTGCTCCCCTTATAAAAAAAAAAAAAAAAATTATTGTAAACCCTCCAACCCCATTGTCTTCATTGTAGAGTAATCTTGATCTTGTGTACAACTCCAGTTTCTTCATTGTAGACTAATCTTGAATTTTCATCTCAACTTTGTATCTCATCTGATACTCGCAGCCAACCATTTTTATCTATATTTAGTAATAAGGGTAGATGGTTGTCTCGATGAATATTTTAAATGAAACGTAGACCAAACAGAAAAATATAAGAAAATATGTAGAGTATATGGAAAGTGTTTTGACAAACAGTTTATGTTACGAATCAAATAAAGACACCAATAAATAATTTAGCAAAATGCATCGGAAAAAAAAAAGTGTGCCCAAAAAATTAGAAATATGTTTAAGGTAGGGCATGAAATGCATCAATCAAACATGTGACCAATTTAACCAAGACTTGTAGCGATTCGGTCAATCTAAGGTAGATAACCCAGGGAATGAGAGACTAAAATATTTTGGAAAGATAAGGCAGGGCTCTTTAAATTCACGTGACGTTGCTTATCAAAAGATATGGTCACATTAAATCCTATCATCAAACTTTTATGAAGATAGCATTGGTAAGGGCACCTCGACTCTTAATTATGAGTATTGTACCTTTCGTTTCATATTAATAAATGTTGAGAAAGTACATCATGTGAATACGTTCATACAGTTAATGTAGGAATTGGATTGATTTACCCCAGAGAGGGAAAACAATTTAGAATAAATTGATTGATTGACGCCAACTATAAAAATGGAGAACATGTGAAGGTTATAACTATGGTGGTTGGAGTCAGTACAGGTGACAGAGAGCTCACCGTCATAATGTGAAAAGACATGATGGAATTCCAATATCATATTTAAACATTTCATTACGATAAAGAGATTAATGAGCTATAAATGTAATGGTCGACTTCATGGTAAAGTTATAAAATATTTACCATAAAACTTATTCAATTATTAGAATATTATATTATAACATTATGAAATATTAATAATTAAAATCATATTAACCCAATGAGAGTAAATGTAAACGTATATAGGACTGAATATGGGGCTTGGATGAGAGCCTACCTTCCGGTCCACACCGAGTTCCAAGCTCGTCATCGGAGCAAGTCGATTCTACTTTTTTTTTTTTCTCTGTTACCCTTGCTTTGAACTCTTTCCCCTAAAATCAATGAATGAATAAGGAGTTCTAAAAGTAGGCAGGCGTAACATAATTATATTTGAAAAGGCTTGAGCCATTTCGTTTAAGTGTTAGTTAGGTTGTTTCATGTGTAGTGCAATAGAGTTGTTTCTCACCAACATTGTTTATGTTTTCATTGTGATTTTTTTTTCAGTGGTTTTAATTTGATAAATATATTTAAATTAAAAAAAAAATAGAGAAATAAATTAATTAATTTAAAATAAAATAAAATTATTAAAATCAATATGATAGAAATATTAAACAATTGAAATTTTATGTTATGAGATTTTATTATTACTTTCGCATCTTGAAGAGACAACTACTTTTTGTATAGTCATGAGGCATTTGTTAAATGTTGACACAATGAGAATTTAAAACAAATAAATTTTAATTACTTATAAAAGAATAATAAAATTGGAGTTATGAGGTGACATTTGATAATAAGAAAAGTTTGGCATGAAGGCATTAATACATTTAGGGATTTAAATGAACCAAATTTTTTTGACACCCATTGAGATATTGTAATTATACCTTAGAGGTTGTAATCAACTTATTGAGTAAGTGGGAGGCTAGGATTGAACCTGATTTGAGGTGAAATCATATTCTTAAGTATGAATTTGTATGATGGGTAAATGACACTATGTTAGTGGATGACAAGACCTTATTAAAATCACCTAAGGTAACCAAACTCAACGTTTTCAGAGGACCCTAGAAACGACATTTCCTTGGTCGATATTTAATTTATGACTTAAGAAGATAGTGAAATTGAGAAAAATGACCAAATAAACAATGAAGTGATGACATCAAATGACAATCAATTAGTCATATCTTAGTCACTGTACCTAAGCACAAAAAAAAGTTTTGAGTGTCAAGCTCTTGAGTGATCACATGTATATTGTCAAGCCAGAGTGATAATCAAAGTCAATAATGGCTGTTTATAATTATTAAGATATCTATGGTGGAATGGTATACACAACTTAATGAAATTTATATTGAACTCAATACAAGATGCACTTAACTAGAGAACCAATGATAAGTCAAGGTTCTAATTGGCAGTCAAATTAGTAGACTATACTATAATATAGAACTTAGGAAGCATAAATCTATAAGTGAATCATGTCTTTTCATTAATTTAATTACGAGTGGTAATAAAATAGAGTTGGGACATAGTAGGGCGTCTGTTGAATAGGGCTAATCACAATCAATATATTAAAAGACTTAGCATGTTTTTAATCATTGAAGGTACAATGGGACTAGTATAGCATACGGTTTGCTATCATGGATGACATATATAAGTTCTGTCAATAAATTGTTTTCCTTCATATTGAGATTGACCATAACTTCAGGACGAAGTTTCTTGAAGGGTGGGTGTATGTAATGCCCCATATTTTGGCCTTAGGTAGTTAGAACTTTTATTTTTCTCATCTTAGTAATTCATTGCTTAACAACTATTTGGACTCAACAATATTGATATAGACATGTGACAAGTGTACCTCTGGACCTATTTATGTGTTCCATAATATTATTGCTAT
Source organism: Picea glauca (assembly GCA_000966675.3). Lineage (NCBI taxonomy): Eukaryota > Viridiplantae > Streptophyta > Pinopsida > Pinales > Pinaceae > Picea > Picea glauca. The sequence goes on from JZKD02S0514752.1 coordinate 189,639, forward strand.
ATGCTCATGATGATGATAACTCTTTGATTTGCTTAAACATGCAAATTAAGATGTGGAATTTAGGTACATGGATAATGATTCAAAGTTATGTTGAGAATGCATAACAGATGTAAGACATGATAAAAATAAACATACATTTCTTAATTAAATGTCAATACAGATACCGATTCTTATATAAAATTATGATGTATGTACATGGATATGAGTTATTGGTGAACTAACCTATAGGTTGACAAGCTATGTGATAGCCAAATGACTATAGTGATGAGGTATCATGGACGTCATAGACATCAATAAGATAGTGTATTCTATAAAGTTATAATTATTATTTAATTTATGATTCAAAATATTGCTATGACTTGTGGTAAGTGTGGTTTTGACAGGACACACGACTTTCCCAAAGTGGTTGTTTGATGACGTGACTCTAAGAACAATAGTTGCACAATATGGCTCTATGTAGGGTGTTGACTCTAGTTCTGTAAGGAGGGGTGCAGGTATTTCCCACCATTTATCCTCTGAAACCTAGAGTTGTGAGAGAGTCGTGTGAAGTCACACTCCCCCAGATGTGTGATAATGACTGCTAGTTGTGTTGACCCTAGTTCTATGAGGAGGGGCGGAGGTATTTCCCACCGTTTATCCTCCGAAACCTAGAGTCGTTGGAGGGTTGTGTGAAGTCATGCTCCCCTAGATGTGTGATGGCAACTGTTAGTTGCCTGTTGGGGAAGCTTGGTCGAGATGTATGACACTTCCGCTTACGGGTTCTATATGGATTTAGGTCAATATAGTTGACACTCCAACTTAGTCCAACAAAGGAAACGATAGGATGGAAGATGGAAGTAGGTTCGGAAGGAAGCATGCTTCGATGTTAGTTGAGAATACTGATTGGGGATTAGATATGTCACTATTGTTTACTCACTTGGTTCCTACCATGTTTAAAACCCTCTTTGATTTCCTATTGATATTTTAAGTGTGACAATGAGTTATTTATTAATTAGTGCAATTTAGTTCATTAATATTATTAAATGATGCATTAGTTGATATGTTTTCCTACATGTCTTGGTGATCATATAGGAACTATGCACTAGAGGCAATGATGGTTTATCGTTAGTACATACATGATATATGTGTCTACTAGCTACACACACATACCCTACCCATGTACACTAGTATAAGTAATTAATGTATTAATTATTAAAGTAAATTATTAACTATTTAATTGAATGTTTATTGAATATGTAAATCATATTGCATACAAATTATCTATAAGCATTAAATACCTTCTTGACTTTGATAGATGGTGGGTATGATGAATTAAATGAGCGTGGTGGGATGTTATGTAGATTTTGGGAAAAATTATCAAATAACATTTATTAGCTAGCATGAGAAGAAAGACTTTTCATTTTATTTATTGTTGTTTAATGCAAGTCATTTATATTTAGTTTTATTTTAATATTTTCCCAAAATATCTAGATAAGGGAGATTCATGGATAATAATGAGAGTGGTTGAGGAGACTTGGGGAAGTGTGTATGGAAACTTGATAAATAGGGAGAAGAAGTAGAGAGGAGGGGAGGAAGGAGAGGTTTGAGCATGATGAGAGGTTGTGAAATTCTTGGAAGATATAATTCTTGTGACAGTTTTCTTTGAGAATTTGTTCTTTTCTTTTCTTGGAGTCATAGGCACGGAGGGCCAAGAAACCAAAAGGTTTCTTGGAGCTAGGAAGCTGGCTAGGCTCCTTGTTGACAGGGAGAATTTCATTGTTTCACTCTGGAAAAGCGAGAAAAGAATCCTTGGAAGCGCCTAGGACTACATTACACTTGATGAGCTTCGACAAACTAAGGAAGAGGTATTTTATATATACTTTTGTTTTAAGTTGAAAATCTTAGAGTTAACCTATTACTTATTTCATCATTCTATTTAGATTTATCATTGAGAAAATGTAGAAGAATTGTGTAAACAAAATGAATTATGTTAAAGAAAAGTTGTTATTGTGCATGTATTTAAACGAATGATTAATCTCCTAACATCCTATATGGGTGTTACAGTTGGCATGACCACTTTCCACCACATTTCTTATATAATCAAGAGAATGATGGCACCCATGTTATTGATAGCCATTGTAAATGGCCATGAAAAACCACCCTAGGAGACTTCTTTGTGGGGAGTATCTTGCTACATATTTCCTTTGGTGTTCTTTGATGCCTGGCACTATCAATTTCTAATGAAAGTTACCTCTTAGAATATTCAAGGTCTCAATGATCCTAGTATATTTTTCTACATACTTAAATTCCCCCATTTCAAAAGTTGGTTGTTTTTCCTACATTCACATGGTGTGGAAACTCATCCCTATACCATACAAGGATTTAGGTTGGATCATATCGTATGAAAATTATTTCTCTATAAATTTGGCCTTCCTAAATGGTTATGACTATAAAAGTGCCAAAATTTATGGTTGTCACAACTATAAAGTGCAAAAGAGATAGAAGGACTTATAGAAAAACTTTAATGGGACTCATACATGATGAAGACAAGAAATATTGAATTGAAATATTTACAATTTCATATGGGTAGAACATGTCCAATAGGTGAGTGGATCTCAAATACGCACCTATTTATATTGGCTCAAATACAATGATAGGCCCACCACAACATATTTCAAAATACTAGCAACCAAGGAGGCTAGGGAATCCATATTTGCTCTTAAAATTGTCTAGGAGTGTGGGGAGACAAATGACCTAGTAGAGATTGAGCATGAATTTTTCAACCACTATCAAATGTCTTTTCAATCCTAGGACCTCTCCCATGAAAGATACAGGGATAATAAGAAGTGTCTTGACATTGTGTCCCACAAGCTTTGATAGGAGCAATGATGACGCTGTGACTTAGACCAAACATTGGATGATCTAGTTGCATCCCTTCATTCAATAGAAAATGATAAATCTCCTCACCCAAATTGTTTCCACTGTGAATTCTACAAGGAAACATAAAAAAAATTGTCTTTGTTTTCTGCTATGTGTATAAGGAGGCCCTTCACCAATTCTTTATAGGTTCAAGTATCAGCGAATGGATCGTCAAATTTATCCCCAAGTTTGGGGACCCTAACATAATTATGAACTGGTGGCCCATTTCCCTACTAAATACATCCTAGAAGATTGGACAAATCCCTAGAATTGTGATTAAAGCATAACCTTCTTAAGATAATCCAACCAAATAAAAAATGCTTCATTTGGAGATGATTCATTCTAGACAATGTTAAAACTATGTGAAGGGGCATATAATGGGTTCAGTCATTTGGCTTGGATGCACTAATTTTAAAGATTGATTCTGAAAAGGAGTATGAAAAATTTGATTGGCCCTTTGTCTTAGCCATGCCAAAATACCTTGGGTTTGGTGTTGTCTTCTTCAACAATGTTCAAACCCTATTTGGTAATGAATCACCTTATCTTTGTATAATCTATTTCAAATATGAGGGAATTAGAGTATTTAGGTTCATTCAATAAGGTTTCCTATAGATCATGTACTATATATGGTGGTCATTGAAACTCTTATTCATTTTCTTAATTCTAGGGTGTCCCTTCGGTGGATTCAATGACTTCCCCTTCCTGAAGCTAAATGGGTTTAGATTTTTTTGAGATTGAAAATGGTTAATGTATAGAATATTCGTTCTTAACTCTCACCAAGGATCAATAACGCAATAGGTCACTATGTAGTTCTTGGAAATTTTATGTTCTACCTTATTTTTTAGAATCAAATGGGACGTGATTCAATGTTATTGATAGAGTCAAAGGTTATTTCCTACATGACTAGTTTTCCTTAGTTGGTCCTATATTCAATTGGGATAAATTCTCAATTTTATTGTCATCCCCTCATGATTTATCAGAGGTGATTTTTCAAAAGGGTGGAATGGAAAATCAACAATTGGATTTTCAAGCCTCTTGCCTTGGTTATTTCATTTAAGATATGCACCTCGGTGTTGGTAGGCACTCATGTATATTATTTTTCTTGTTGGTTCCTTTTAATGAATCATATCTTTGTCTAGAAAAATATCTACATAAATGTCTTTGGCTTAATCCTAACAAATGGTCTAGCTTCCATAGAACCAATTGAGCTCTTTTTTGTAATCCCCAAGAATTAGGTCGCTTGAGGATTATGAACACTAGAGTGCAAGTGCACGTACTCTATTCTAAGTGGGTGATTCAATTTTTTGAAGGCCTTGGTCTAAGATAAGTGGGTGACTCAAGTTGTTTAAGGCCAAGGAGGATGGAAAATCCTTCTAATACATCACAATAGACAAGCTTTTCCCCTAGGAAAGAAACCTTCACTAAGACTCTCCTTTTAAACCATATTTTTAACCGCCTCCCAGGTAAAAAAATGCCACCATATTTGTTCTACAAATTATTTAGAAGGCCTAGGAGGTGCTCAAACCTTTCTTAACTTCAAAGGATATTTCTCCTATAATTGGATTGTCTTTTAGTGAGCGTAGTCTATGGTGGTCCATGTTGATTTTGGTTGATGGGATGCATCTAGTCAAATCCTCATGGATTTTAGTCATGAAACTTTTATAAAGAGGCATTGTGTGTACCAATCAGATTTGTTTAATAGTTATTCCACAAGGTGGATTCTATGTCCCACCCTAAAGAAAAAATATGTGTTGAGTAATATTAACAAGATTATTGTGAATCATATTTAGGGCCTCATCCTAGACTACCTTCATCTCAAGCTTTCCCTCCTAGTGCCTTTCATTTCATGGCATGATTGGAAATGTGGGAAAGACCACAACTTTCATGCACTACAAGTTGGCCATGGTTTACAAATGGCTCTATTCCAAGTCTCTACTTGAAGAGTAGCTTAATAAAATTAGGCACTTGTAGTTATAGTGAAAACTTAGTTATTTTGCCTCATAATTATATGGGATCTTGTGATTGAACCTAAAATAATTTATTTTTCTAGAGCTTGGTGATGGGGGGTGTTAAGAACCAAATATCAATATAGCATAGAAAAACCTCAGAAAAAGTACCCAACGCCTTGAAAAAGAGATAATTTCAGATAATAAGCCTCTTTGAGGGGGAAACCTCCTTTTACCCC
>JZKD02S0514752.1:221712-284800 GCA_000966675.3 Picea glauca
CTCCCCCCACAGTTAAAGGAAGAAAGGTCGGGGGGTCCGATATGCCATGTCGACCATAGATTTGAGTGCATGATTATCGACAGCTGGGATTAGCATGCCCTCTTACTTATACTATCCTTCCACTTATTTCGATCCAACGGCTAACGAAAATTCGAGTGATCGAGATCTCATATCTCAGCCCTTGCTTATCCTGTCCTTCCACTTAAATCAATCCAACAGTTGTTGGTCCTTTGGATCGATGATCCAATGGCCACTATCTCTCTTCCTCCTGAGTTTATGATCTCTTAGACATAGAAGGCTTTATAAGTGTTCATGGGTCTCGACCTTTGCTCCTCCTGCGAGTCCATCTCTTGGAACTCATCTGTACTTCTGAAAACCTCTATCTCTTCTGAGATTTCTCATCTTCTGCTCTCGAGGTTTGGTTCACTTCTGTTCTTTCCATCAATGTCAAGCACATTCTTTCTATAAGCATGCCAACAATCTCCCCCTTTGGTATTGATGGAAACCCTGAAAGCCTGCACTATTCTAGTTAGACCTCCAACTGTAGCATACATACAACACCTTTTTCTCCCCCTTTGACATCAATGTCAAAGAAAACAGAGAGTGACTATGTGCTCACCCTGATCAGATATACTAGGAGCACACTCCCCCTAATCAGATAGACTATTTTAACTTGATAACAAGGTCACACCCAACTTCTGGCGTAGATACTCAAACTGATATTTTGCAAGTGGTTTAGTGAAGATATCAACAATCTAATATTTGGATGGAATATAATGCAAAGAAACAATAGTGTTGCTTACCTGATACCTCAAGAAGTGATACTTGATGGGTATATGCTTGGTCTTGGAGTGAAATGCAGGATTCTTTGACACACTAATTGCACTAGTATTATCACAATGAATTGGGATCGGTGCATTATACTTTACCTCCAAGTCTGAAAGTGTCTGAATCATCCATAATACTTGGGTACAACAAGTGGCGACTACAATGTATTCAGCTTTTGTAGTTGATAAGGAAATGGAACCTTGCTTCTTGCTCAACAATGCTACAAGAGAATCTCCTAAGAAGAATGCACCTCCACTTGTGCTTTTCCTTTCATCCATGTAGTTAGACCAATATACCATAGTCCTAGGAATAATGAACTATGGCCTATGTTATCCTATGAATCAGAACTAAAAATAGACTGATAGTTGAAAATTTGGATTCCTAGGATACCATATGTCATAGTTTATTGTTCCTTTCAAGTATATAAATATTCTTTTGACAGCTAACACATGACTCTGTTTAGGTGCAGCCTGATACCTTCCTACCATTCCAACAACATGCATTATGTCTGGATGAGATGTTGTGATGTACAATAGGCTGCCTATCATAAAACTATATGAACTCTGATCAACATCAGGTGAGTCATAATCCTTTCTTAACTTGCATCCAGTGACCATAGGTGTGCTCATAGGTGTAGAATATTCCATTTGAAACCTTTTCAACATTTCTCTTAGATATTTCTCCTGAGAAATAAATATTCCTTCAGACCTCTAAGTAATTTGCAGACCAAGAAAAATGATAGTTCCCCTATCATAGACATTTCAAATTCAGACTACATGGCAGAAGAAAATCATTGTACCAATGAAGCATTATTGCTTCTGAAGATGATGTCATCTACATAGACCAATACAATCAAAAAATCATTACCCTCTTTTTTGATATATAGATTGTTGTTAATTGTTCCTCTCTTGAACCATTTGTCTTGAAGATACTTATCAAGTCTGTAATACCAGGCAAGAGGATCTTGTTTCAACCCATATAAGGCTTTCTTCAGCTTGCAGACAAAGTCAAGGTTATCTGACAGTTGGAAACCTCTAGTTTTTTCATATAGACTTCTTCTTTTAGATATACATTTAGAAAATCAGACTTGACATCCATTTGATAGACTTTAAACAGTTTATGTCACGCATAGGCAAGAAACATTCTAATAGCTTCTAATCTTGCTACGGGCGCAAATGTTTCATCAAAATCTAGTCCCTCTATTTGGGCATATCCTTTGCAGACCAATCCAGCCTTATTTCTTACAATATTTCATTGCTCATTCATCTTGTTTTTGTAGACCCATTTAGATCCTATTACATTTTTATTTATTGGCCTAGGAACGAGTTCCCGAGTGTCATTCTTTTCAATCTGGTCCAATTCCCCATTCATTGATTTTAAACAATTTACGTCTTCACTGGCTTCATTAAAGTTTTTAGGTTCCACCATGGATATGAAGGTTGTATGTGATTTCTTGGTGTCTTTGATTATCCTTCTCCTGGTTTGTACACCTTTGTCTTTCTCACCAATTATTTGACTTACAGGGTGATTCTTTTGAGTAATTTTGGAGGAAGGATTTGATGTTGATTATTGTCCTGACTCTTCTTGTCTTGGTGTCTCTTCTCCACCTGATTCATCATCTTCTCGTGACTCTGATAAATTTTTTTCTTTATATTCATTATTCTCATCATCTTTTTCATCTATCTTAGTGCTTATTCTTTGTTGATCTTTTACAGGAGCTTCTTCATCAATTCGAACATCAATACAGTCTACTAATTTATGCATTATTATGTTAAAGCATATGTATCCTTTATTGTTCATTTCATATCCTAAGAAGATACCTTCATCAGCTCTACTATCAAATTTTCCCATATGATCATCATTATTCTTGATGTAGCATTTACTTCCAAATACTTTGAAGTGCTTGATTGATGCAGGTCGACAAAACCACAACTCATATGGAGTTTTATCACTGTTCGGCCTTAGATGCACTTTGTTTATAATATGAATAGTCGTGTGAACAGCCTCCACCTAGAAGGTTTTTGAAATGTCCCTTTCACTCATCATATCCCTTTCCATATGCTAAACTGATCTGTTTTGGCATTCTACAACTCCATTTTGTTGAGGAGTACCTGTAATAGTATATTCTCTTTTAATTCCATGTCTGTCACAGAATTCTTTGAAATCTCTTGACATAAATTCTCCTCCCCTGTCTAAGAGAATTTCCTTTAACTTCCTTCCTGTGTGATTCTCAGCTAACGCCTTAAACTTTTTGAACTTCTCAAATGCATCATATTTTTCTCTCAGAAAGGAAACCCGCGTAAGTCTAGAGAAGTCATCAATGACTAGCATAAAGTAGTGTTCTCCTCTAGTTCCTTCATTTCGCGATGGTCCACACAGATCCATATGAAAAATTTGAAGTGGTTTCTCTAAATATGTGAAACTCTTCGATTTGAATTGAGCACGAGTCAACTTCCCCATTTGACAGGATTCACATATAGATTTATTAGGCTTATATATTCTTGGAAGGTCTTTCACAATGCCTTCATTATTTAGTTTGACAATATGATCAAAATTCAGGTGTCCAAGCCTTCTGTTCCATAACCAACTTTCATCAGTATGTGGTTATTTGTAACTTGGATATTGCATTATTTGTTGTGGAAGATATTTATTCCTTGTCTGTCTTGATTTCTCATGTCTAAATCTTAAAGAACAATTTACAACTTTGTGGCCAAAGTTAGAGAAACAAAAACAATATCCATAGAAAACATGTGTGTACCTGCAAAATGGTTGTCTTCTTTGAGCAGGTCGATTTCTTCCATGATGATGATTTCCTTGAGAAGAGGGAGTATTATTTCTTTGTTCTACATATTTAGTTCTAGTATCTTTTCCTTCACTCCTCCTTGGCGTCTGATTCTCTTCCTTTGTTTCTACAGGTTTGTTGTTGTCAATGGTTGTAGATTTTAAAAACTTGATGGATTCTTTGTTGTTTGTTTGACCACTACTTGATCCCTCTTCATAACCCAAACAAGTTTTAAACTTTGAATTCCTTTGTTGATTCATAATGGAGGCTAATTCTTCTAAGGATTTAATACTTGTCAGCTTATGATGATATAAGGCCTGACATTTCTCTAGATCTTTTCTGACAATCACTACTTCAGCTTCCAATTTTTAACCTTTTGTTTCAACTTCATTCAATTGTTGTTTGAGGATGTCTTCAATCTTCTTAGCGTCTTCTAACTTAACCTTCACAATATCAATTTCTTCAAATGGTTCAATGCATGTTTTCTCATACCTGAGCAATAATTGTTTTTCTTTTCTTTTCTTTTATTTTCTTTGAGTCTATCAATCTCTTCCATGGCATTGACAAGTTCTCCTTCAAGATCTACTCCTGCTTCAGAATCAATCAACTCACTTCCTATATCTTCAGTGTTTAGATCTTCTAAAGCTATTAGCATGATATCATTTATTTTTTATTCAATAGAAGAGTCACTGCTTTCATCATCTGTGGGATCATCATCATTGTTTACACAAAGACTTTTCTTCTTAAAACTATTCTCTTTATAAACCTTCTTGTGTTTGTGCTTCTCTTCATTGTCATACGTCTGATCCTTTCTTTTGTAAGGACACTTAGATGCAAAATGACCTATCTTACCATAGTTTAAACATTTGAAGGGAAGTTTACCTTTGTATTTTCCTGATCCTTTCTTCAGTCTTCTCACAAAATTTGCTTCAATCTCATCTATATCAGAGTCTATGCTTTTTTCTACTTTAAACGATGCCTCTCTTGTAGTGGATTTACCTTTGGTGATTCTCATTTCATAAGAATTTAGGGTTCCAACAAATTGATCTAGTGTCAATGTTTTGAGATCAACTATTTCCTCTCTAGCAGATACCTTTGAGTTAAATCTATCAGAAATAAATCTTAATATTTTTTGGACTAGAAAAGATTCATCTATCATTTCACCTAGGCCTTTCATAGTGTTGACAAGTTCTTCTATACGTAAGAAGTACTTACTGATAGTTTCATATTCATCCATCTTTAATTGCTCAAATTTGTGTCTATGAGTCTTAAGTTTTGCATCTTTCACCTTTTTATTACCTTCATAACTACTTATTAGCTTGTCCCACATAACGTTTGTTGAATCACAGTGCATGACTTTGAAAAACTAGGCTTCAACAAGTCCACTAAGGATGGCATTCATTGCTTTAGAATTAAATCTAAACTCCATCTTATCATCTTTTGAGGCCAAGACTACAGGATTCACATATCCTGTTTCAACGACATCCCAAACATCAACACCCAAAGACATTAAATGTGTTCTCATTCTTATTTTCCAGAAGGAAAGTTTGTTACATCAAATAGAGGGGGTCTATTAGTTGAAATTCCATCATGAATAGTCATGTTCAAGCTTATCGATATACCTTTTATCAAAGTCACAGACTCTAATACTAATTGTTGGAAATATAACTGAGAGGGGGGGGGGGTGAATTAGTTATGTATATAAGCTTGAAGATTTTATTTTTATTTTTTGATTCATTCTAGATTATTATTTAATTTGTTGTTGATAACTTAACATGCATAGATATACAATATTTGATCAATTACACAGAATACACTGAGACATTGATTTTCATGAGGAAACCCATAAGGGTGAAAACCCCTTCTTCTTAGGATGTCAATCAAGCTCCAACTTTCATGTACATCACAGTATTTGAGCTCCAACTCAAATATGAGGCTACAACCTCTGATAGAATGCTATAACTTGCAGAGAGCACCAACTCCCATATTTCTCTAGCACCAACTAGATGGAAGCACCAACTCCCAGGTTTATCTAGCACCCACTAGATGGAAGCACCAAGTCCCAGAATATCTTCTAGCACCAAATATAATTTAGAGGATTGCAATCCTCCCTAGCACCACCCTACCACCTTGAATGAATCTTACAAAACTTTACTTACTTTATCTATCTCTGATATGGTCTGTTACAACTCCATGTCTCCTATGCCTTCTTCATCTTCTATACTATGTTCTACTTCTGCATCGTTTAGCTTCTATGCTATGCTTGTTTTCCTCATGCGCTCGACACCACCATTTTTCATCTTCTCTTTTGCCTTTTATACTCTTTAATGTGCCACAGATCTCCCCTTCAGATTATGTACTACGTCTCATCCTGCCCACATGCCTCACCATCAAAAAAGCACACTATATATTATGTTTTGCATATCTTTCTCACATCGAGTCCTCTGCCTGATCATCATGCAAACTCTTTATCTTCCCTAGCAGTTATTCTAAATATGTTCATCATTAACATGTGTTATCCTGATATTCTATGGCGTCTCTAGCAATCGTAACTCTCCATATTCTCTGGTAGTTACAGTCAGCCGTTTTTGGCTTCTTTGGATTCTAATCCCCTTCCTTCATGTGACCACTGATGGTGACCAAACGCCTATTCAAAGGTCCCTTCCCTATCTTGGTCTAGTGAGGACTAGCTTCATTTCTCGATATGACCTTGGGTGAAGATCTAATGTGACCATGAGATTGTAGGCACATCCAAAGGTGGTTTATATCAAACTATTTTTTTCCCCGCAATTTACCTCGAGCTTCCATGTGTCCTTTCTCCAAAAAATATGGTTTCAATTGCGGCTCGCCTTCAGCTTTTTAAATTTTGTGCATCTTCAATCCTCATAATGCGACAGGATTGTCGATCTCATGATCTTGACGGCTCTCTTGAACTGACGGATCATATCTAACTTTCTTAAATCAACGACTGTGATTGATTCTGGCATTCCAATCTTCAGGAGTTTCAACTCTCAAATCTCGCTTCTTTCGTACAACAATCTTCTAGAGTTGGTGATATGAAAACACATGTCCACCTTAATCAATGACTCTGCCTTTACTTTGAGGATTTTACCTCTCAACTAGATCAATGGTCAGGTGTCCCCTTTCTCGATCAATGGTCGAGATCTTCTTCGCTACTCCGGGCTTTGGCAATTTCAATTCTCAACCTTCACACTCTCGTAGAACTCTTTTAGCTAAAGTCCACAGATTCCTGCCACGTGTCCTCCTCAAATCAACGGTCCTTGTTTACTTTGGGACTTATTCCTTCAGGAGATTTAACTCCTCTACACTTTCTTTCTCCCAGAGAATTTCACCTGGAGTACACGATCTATTGACGTGTGTCCTCCTACAGATCAACGGTCCTCATCTCCTTCGGTTCTTTGGGCTTCAGGGATTTTAAATCTCAAATTTGCTCCCTTCACTTTCTCCCGAAGTAGTTTCTCTCAGAGTTCACAATCCATTGACACGTACCCTCCTACATGATCAATGATCATAAGTGACTTCGGCACTTTGGGACTTTAAGATGATCATTGATTCATTTTCCTCTAGAGTGATCACCTATTGAATAAGTCATAGGCGGTGGAGACCGCTTGTTGTTGGTTAACACTTCCACTTACATTGTCCTTCCACTGAAGTAAATCAATGGTTGAGAATGCACCTGAAGTGATCTTCAGATCGGACGGCTGAGAGTGACTTCGGACCTTCGTCCTTCAAGACTTTTGACATTTGTTGGTGATGAAACTTTCGAAGTAAATCTCCCAGAATGACATAGCTTGCTTACATCACTTGTTGACATGGCACAAGCCAATTTCCTCTTGGCACTTGTCATCATCTAATTATGCCATGTGTACTTGTTGATGTGGTCTTCCACATGTCCTTCCTGACGTGGTCTTCCACAAGTCCTTGCTAACGTGGTCTGCCACATGTCCTTGCTAAGGTGGTCTACTGACATGGGTGAGACATGTATGAAATGTACTGGAGGTGGAGGCAGAGCGCGGTAGTGGAGTGTGACATGTAACGGGTAGTGGAGTGTGATTTTAGAGTGTGGAGGTGGTATGTATGAGTGGTTTGGTGGTTTGATCGAAGGGAGGGTTAGGCGGTAAGTGGTAATGAGAGAGGGGGGTTCGAGTTGACAAGAAGGTGAAACGTATGAGGGTCCCACATGAGAATTACCACCAAATCGGACCCCCCCCCAAGGTTAAAGGCTGAAAGGTCGAGGGGGTACGATATGCCCTATCGATCGTAGATCTAAGTGACTGATTATCATCTGCTGAGATTAGATTTCCCTCTAACTTATCTTGCCCTTCCACTTAATTCGATCCAATGGCTACTGGAAATTCAAGTGATCAAGATCTCAGATATAATCCCTTGTTTGTCTTGTCTTTCCACTTAAATCAATTCGATATTTTTTGTTACTCTAGATTAGTGATCCAACAACCACTTTCACTCTTCCTCCTGAGATTCTTTTCTCTCCAACTTAGAAGGATTTCTGAGTGTTCACAGGTCTCGAGCTTTGTTCCTCCTATGAGTCTGTCTCTTGGACCTCATCTGTACTTCTGGAAACCACTATCTCTTTTGAGATTTCTCATCTTTTGTGCTCTCGAGGTTTTTTTCGCTGTTGTTATTACCATCAATGACAAACACATTCTTCCTATAAACATGCCAACATGTTCGCACACGATCGGATGGGGCACATCTTCACGTGAGAAGGAGGTGGAACCACATTGGTTTGGAAATGGAACATGGAAATATGGATTATAGGTTCGAGAAGGTGTGAGGTAGACGATCCACCCCTTGACATGGGCATCATAGGAAATCATTGGAAGGAATCCTTAATATGCGTGAATGATGTGACTATGGGTGATGAACATATGTCTCTTTTTCTTGGAGAACCACTTCACCTATTGCAGCGAAATGTGTCCTTCGTGATTTAGATATCACGCGGCATATACATGCTCGTTTGCTTTCCAAAATCATCTAATTTTGTGGTAAGTCTAGCATGGAAGTGTATTGTTGATGAGCTCACTCAAATTTGAAGCAATGGTGGCTAGTGGTCAGTCTACAAAGGAAGGTTCAAATGCAAGGTTTGAGGTGGAGTTATATACATGGCCATACAAATTTAAGACCTATTTAGGCATTTGTACCCCGGTCCTGAAATGTCATAGGTAAAGTATAGATGACCTAGGTGATGGGGGGAGAATGTAATATTCTCGGATACCCTTACCTTGAAGTTTGCCCAATTTTGGTCATGTCAAAAAAAGAGTGGGAGCATGTTAGTTCAAGAGTCGTGGTTTCGGGCACATGGTTTGGTGGCTCATTAGCCTAGAGGTGATAGGTGATGGATCACTTGGTAGGCTTAGCTAGATTCGATAAGGAAGTGCATACTTGTTGGCTATGATGATGGAGTAAAGGGATGAAAATTGTGGGATCCTACTACCTAGAAATTATCATTAACAAATATGTGTACATGGAACAATAAGAAGTTGTTCAGGATTTCAAAGGGAGATTTGTTTGCAAACTCAGGAAATCATTGTGTGGCCTAAGGTACCGAGGAAATGGTACAAGATGTTTAATTCTTTCATGGTGAGACAAAGTTACAAGGTGTATAACCATTGTGTTTATGATATATATTCATTATCTTGATGATATATATTATGCTTGTAGCAGGAACAAGCATGGTTGAGATCAATAGGTTGGATTAGTTGAAAAGGAAGTTTGATATGAAGGATCTAGGAGCAACTAAAACAAATATTGGGCATGGAAATACACAAAGATAGGAAAGATGGTAAGCTTTGGTTATCACAACAAAAGTATGTGGAGAAGATACTCAAGAAATTCACTATGAATAATGTGAAACTGGAAAATATCCCTTTGGATTTCCATTGTAATATTTCTTCATGTTTATGCCCTAAGTAATGAAGAAGAAGAGAGTTATATGTCTCAAGTATTGTATGTAGTAGGAAGGTTGATTGCGATGGAATGTTCAAATATTTCAAACACACTTGTGTTGTCAGTGGGTGGAAAAACCAGGTAAAGAGCATGGAAATGGGTGCTTCGATATCTGAGAGGCATGATTTTGCAACAATTTAGTTATGTGCTTATGTTGATTCAGTGGAGGGAGAGTGGTCCATACTGGAGCCAACTATGTAGACGTGTTCATGCAACCAATATTATTAGAGAAGTTGTTCCATTGTTTGGCTTCTCTTGCAGGAAGGTGATGTTTGATTTGTTGGGCGATGTATTAGAATTTTTTTTTCAAGGTGGATATTGTTCAGTTATGACAACACATACAAGTGAGTTATATTTGTAGTTGGTTCCTCAAGTTCTTGACCTTCCATTTGCATGAAAAACACTTGAGTAATTTATGTTTAAATGTAGAATCCTGTGAGGTGCTTCTACGATAATTGTATTCATTTTCTCCACTGATTTGAATGAGCAATAAATATGTATTTTCCCCCATATCTCTGTTGTTTTATGTGTATATGTGTTTATCATTTTATTTCTCTCTCGTTGCAAACTCAGTTCACATTCCCAACAAGAACAGGCAGAATGGAATTGAACCATGTTTCTTATTTTTATTATCACTTTTTTGTACTCGTTCACAATAGTATAATGATCTGTGATTTATTTTATTCAAAGGTTTATATTACTGCACTGTGGTTCCAAAAGGTAAAGTTGGGTTCTTAAACAATTTGGATAAAATAATTCAATGAATTAATGTGAAGTTTTTTTTGTAAATAAAAGTAGATCCTTATATTAATGACATTTGTAAGCTGCACAATGACAAATGTGAGCCACATGTTCTACCATAGATGGGAAACCAGAACATGTGGCTCTTAGATGTTCTGAGATCAACACATCATCCTGTATGCTATAGTTGTTTGAACAAAACTTCTTACACAAAATTATGCAACCTATCTGGGTAAACAAAAAAGTGTGTACAATATTTAGATGGCCTCTAAGACCGACTATTGATAGAGCTACTATTAACAAAACTACATAAACAATATATGAAGAAAATGTGTGTTCTTCTATCCTGTTTCTATGGTGAACTAAGCAATTAATCCTTCAACTGTAATTGACGAAGAACCATAACTTGGAGACTTCACTCCATTTCCAAGATTGGTTGTCCATGAATTGTGTAGGTCGGGGTTAACCGTTGGCCGCATGTTGGGCATATGGTGCACACAGGAGCATTCGCTAATGCGTCAAATAGGATATCCATCCTTTGGTCAAGGATGCTCTAAGAGTGCATCTGATCATCCTGTTTCTACTTGATTTAAAAGAGGAGTTGGAGGTGCTCCTCCGTGAGGCGATTTTCAAATCGCTGAGGCTACTCGTCCTCCTTTTCCTTGCTTACATCCTCTGTGGTGATCTCGTTGGCTGGCACTGCATTTTCCTCCACTTGCCAGCTTGGGGGGATTTCCTCCTCCAACATATAACTTCCATCGCAATAGTAGGGGTCCTTTGGGGGGGGCAAGAGATTGGTTGCTAGAGGAGAGCACGTGCACGAAGGTGGCACCTCCTCCTTAACCGAGATCAGACCATGGAGAAAAAGAGGGGTGGATGGAGGAGTGTGTGCACATGAAGGTGACGCTTCCTCCTTCACCAAGATGACTCCATGGAGCTGCAGAGGAGTGGAATGAGGAGCCTCATACAACATCTAGTTGGTGTGTCGAGGGCTTGTGAAATGGAAAATAAGAGCCATTTGGGAGGGGGAGAGTCTATTGTGATGACAGAGGGTGTTGTGATAACGAGAAACCCTCCTGCAGTTCCCTCTTTCCCTAGGCATACTGGGAATATTATGGAGGTGAAGGGTTGTGGGAATGGAGGTTGGGAGATGGTGTTGGGAGGAGTGGGAGAAGGCACTGGTGAAAATGGAGAGAAGGAGCTTGTGGGGGTTGAGTGAGTATGGTGGGGGGAGGGTATCAGAGCTAGGGTAGATGGTGAGAGTGCCCAAGGAAAAAAACCAGTGAGAAACAATGTGGAAATGCTCAGAAGAGACAAAGAGAAGGAATGGAGGAATGAACCAGGGTGGATGAATAATGGAGGAATACACCAGGGCAAAAGCCCGTTTATTGTTGCTCATCCCTGAGTTGACATCCCTACTTTCCATTGAAGATGAGTTGACAACTAGCCTCATCCTGGTACACCTGGTCTAGCTTGCTCACACGACCATTAACCCAGTGTGTCTAGCTAGGTGCACTACCATAACTTTCCTCATGGTGTGAGCCATGGGGAAGTTAATGACTGTGGGCTAGTGGCCAAGGTTAATAACTCCCCTGGCCACCTGGTTCCATGTGTCTGCATACTTTGTCCAAGCAACACCCCATCTGGGAGGGGGAAGTCCTGGGTGGCTAGGTCCTTGCAATGGAGCTAGAGGGACAATCTTTGGGGCTTCCTTGTATCGGTAAAAATGACTTGTTGCATGGAATCAACCCCTGCATTGGCCAATCTGTCCGCCACTTCATTTTCACTTCGCCTTATGTGAGAGGTGGTGAGAGTTAGAGAGGGCCTAAGAAGTGACTTGAGGCTATGAAGGGAGTCAAGCTGGGGGTTATTTTTCCCGGATCTCTTCCATTTATGACTTTTTTTGCCAAGTCAATTATGAATTTGGAATATCCTTCAATGATTAGGTGGGTGAGATTGTGGTCCATATCCATTTGTACTCCTTTAATGAGATCCCAGATTTCCACTGAATTGTTGGTGTTGAATTCCATATTTTTTGCGATGAGGTATTGAATTTGGCCCATGTTATTCCTTATGATAGCTCCATATCCTAAGATTCCTGGATTTCCTTTGGAAGCACCATCAAAGTTGACATTGTGAAAGCCGAGCAAGGGGGAGGGGGGGGATCCACGTAGAGAGACTAAGGACCTTTTCTTTTAAGGGGGATTGCGAGGGGCGGTGGAGTGTGACAATGATAAGCTCGAAGAGTTAAGGATCGAGAATTCACCTAGTTCAGTGGGGAAGTCTTCCTAGGTCCACACATGTAGCTCAAGAGTTTCCTGAAGATGCAAGATGATGGTGGTCCAAAGGAGGGTGGGTGGGGACGGCCAAGAATGAAAGATTCATATGTTCCTCTCTTTTCATAGTTTCCAAATGATGAATGTATGAATTGCTAGGTTCTGTTCAGGATAGGAATTTTGTAAGGTTTGGATCCACAATCCATGATTGTGCTTATGATGTTGTTATTAACTCGTTTAGTTATTCTCATGAGTTGGGTGGCCTGATTCCATATTTCCTCATTGATTGGACAGTTGTTTAGGAGGTGCTCCATGGTTTTTTCCTAATGGTAGAAGAGGTGGCATATTAAGGGGCCTATGAAACCCCTTTTTTGTAGGTTGTCCCAACTTAATATCTTGTTTTGAATTAGAAGCTAGAGGAAAGTGGAGATTTTGGTCCAGAATTTCGATTTTCATATTGTTGTCCAGATGCACTCTTTTTAAAGATTTTGGAATTTTTCCTATAGAGTATATCCCTCCTTGAGTGTGAAATTTCCATGCGATGTGTGTTCCCATCTGATAATATATGTGTCTCTGCTTATCCAGATTCTCCTTTGGATTGTCGCTTGCTTGTAGTGTTGCAGGTCACAATCCATTGCCACTTGGAGTTCCTGGTGAGTTGATTTCCATCTTTGCCAGGGAGAGTTGTTGGGGGTGTTTGACCATAGTTTGGCCACTTTGAGAGTGGAAAGGTATTGAATGTGATTTTCATAGGATTGTAGGTTTTCTTCCAATTGAAGGGGTGGAAATTGCTGCCAGGAATTCATCCAGAATAGAGTATTATGGCCATTACGAATTTCCCAAAAATCATGTTCATGTATTAGTGGCCAGTTTTTCCAGGACGTGTTTCAAATGTTGGAGCCTTGAAGTTTTTCCTACATCCTGATGAGATGAGATTTATGCATATTTGGGGCATATTTTTGTTTCCAGAGTTTTTCCCAGATATCTGCTAGATTTTTGAGCCATCTCCACCATATCTTTGCACCCATGGTGTTATTTAATTTTATAGGGTTCCTGAGGCCCAGACCTCCTAGATATTTGGGCCTAAAGACTTTGTCCCAGCTGACTAAGGCCCATTTTTTGTCCGAGTTGTGGCCATGCCAAAGAAATTTCTTTTGCATATTCCTTATTTTGTCTATGACGATTTAGGGGGAAAGCTAGGGCTGAGAAGAGGTAGGCAGGGATGGCTTGAAGGAATGACTTTAAGAGAGTAATTCTGGCTGGGAGGTTAAGGGAACATAAGGTCTAGTTGATAAGACGGTTGGAGATGGAGAGGAGGAGAGAGGCCTAGGAGATGTTTCTAGATGCCGAGTTAGGGAGAGGGAGTCCTAGGTATTGAGAGGGCAAAGAGAAGATGAGAATGTTTAGAAGTTGTGAAATGTGATGTTGGATAGATTCAGGCGTGTTGAAAAAGAAGAGTTGTGATTTGGCCAGATTAAAGTTTGTTATAGATTCTTCAATGAAATCATTGAGGATGGATTTCAGTTTTTTTTCTTCTTGTGTTGTGGGGGAGTTCAAGAGCATTATGTCATCGAAAAATTGACTGTGGGAGGCTACCCGTTGTAACCTGTGTAGAGGAAGGCCTTGAAGCAATCCATTTTGAATTGAATCTTTGATATAACGTCTTAGGGCTTCATCCATTATGACAAATAGGAAAGGGGAGAGAGGGTCACCTTGCCTTATACCTCTCGAGGGGGAGAAGGGTTGGGAGGGGACTCCGTTGACAAGTATTGAGAAGGTTGAGGATACAAGTTTCATTGTCCAAGAGATCCAATCCTTTTTGAATCCGAAAGTTGTTAAGAGGGATTTCATGTACTGACAACTTAATTTTTCAAAAGATTTTGATAGGTCTGGTTTTAGAAGCATACTAGAGTACAGGTGCTTTTGAGCAAGTGAATGATTTCATGGACTAGGATGAAACTGTCCATGATTTGCCTTCCTTCGAAGTACCCTGATTGCTCCTTGGAGATCATGAAGGGGAGTATTGGATTGAGTCTTCGAGCTATGAACTTAGAAATGATTTTGTAGATCACATTGCATAGTGCTATTGGTCTGAAAGTCTTCAGAGTTTTAGCCCTCTCTTCTTTGGGGATTAGGGTGAGAAAAGTTCCATTTAGTGCTGGGAGAAATTTTCTTGAGTTGTGTGATTCCTCCACCAGTTTCCACACTTCTTCCCTTAGAATTGGCCAACAAGAGTGGAATAACTTTGTTATGAAACCATATGATCCTGGTGCCTTGCTTGTGGGTAGATCCTGGATAGCCTGGTCCATTTCTGCTTGTGTTATGGGTTTCAAGAGAGCCGCATTTTGTTCTTGGGTGATGAGAGTTGGGATATTTTGGGTCACCCGCTCTATTGCCGAGGTGCGGTCCACATGGGATTATGCGAGGAGATCCTTGTAGAATCCTGACAACTCGTGCATTATTTCTTGATGTGTTAACAAGGTGTTTCCTTGTTTGTCTTCCAACTTCATAATGCGGTTGATGAAGCGTATGTTGATCATGGAGCGGTGGAATAATTTGGTGTTTTTCTCTCCCTCTTTGAGCCATTGAACCCGAGATTTATGCCTCCAAAGGATTTCCTCCTGCTTGTATGTTTATTCCATTTTTCGTTTGATGTTGTTATCCTCTCGTTGTTGTGTGATTGTGTGCCCAAAATGAATGATTTTCTCCTTAAGGTCCTCTAGTTTTTGTTCCATCATTTTCCTTTCTTGAAAAATATTCCTGAATACTTCTTTGTTCCATTTGTGCACCTNGTGACTTGAGGCTATGAAGGGAGTCAAGCTGGGGGTTATTTTTCCCGGATCTCTTCCATTTATGACTTTTTTTGCCAAGTCAATTATGAATTTGGAATATCCTTCAATGATTAGGCGGGTGAGATTGTGGTCCATATCCATTTGTACTCCTTTAATGAGATCCCAGATTTCCACTGAATTGTTGGTGTTGAATTCCAGATTTTCTGCGATGAGGTATTGAATTTGTCCCATGTTATTCCTTATGATAGCTCCATATCCTAAGATTCATGGATTTCCTTTGGAAGCACCATCAAAGTTGACATTGTGAAAGCCGAGTAGGGGGGGGATCCATGTAGAGAGACTAAGGACCTTTTCTTTTAAGGGGGATTGCGAGGGGCGGTGGAGTGTGACAACGATAAGCTCGAAGAGTTAAGGATCGAGAATTCACCTAGCTCAGTGGGGAAGTCTTCCTAGGTCCACACATGTAGCTCAAGAGTTTCCTGAAGATGCAAGATGATGGTGGTCCAGAGGAGGGTGGGTGGGAAGGGCCAAGAATGAAAGATTCATATGTTCCTCTCTTTTCATAGTTTCCAAATGATGAATCCTAGTATGAGTTGCTAGGTTCTGTTCAGGATAGGAATTTTGTAAGGTTTGGATCCACAATCCATGATTGTGCTTATGATGTTGTTATTAACTTGTTTAGTTATTCTCATGAGTTGGGTGGCCTGATTCCATATTTCCTCACTGATTGGATAGTTGTTTACGAGGTGCTCCATGGTTTTTTCCTAATGGTAGAAGAGGTGGAATATTAAGGGGCCTATGAAACCCCTTTTTTGTAGGTTGTCCCAAGTTAATATCTTGTTTTGAATTAGAAGCTAGAGGAAAGTGGAGATTTTGGTCCAGAATTTCGATTTTCATATTGTTGTCCAGATGCAGTCTTTTTAAAGATTTTGGAATTTTTCCTATAGAGTATATCCCTCCTTGAGTGTGAAATTTCCATGCGATGTGTGTTCCCATCTGAGAATATCTGTGTCTCTGCTTATCCAGATTCTCCTTTGGATTGTCGCTTGCTTGTAGTGTTGCAGGTTACAATCCATTTCCACTTGGAGTTCCTAGTGAGTTGATTTCCAGCTTTGCCAGGGAGAGTTGTTGGGGGTGTTTGACCATAGTTTGGCCACTTTGAGAGTGGAAAGGTCTTGAATGTGATTTTCATAGGATTGTAGGTTTTCTTCCAATTGAAGGGGTGGAAATTGCTGCCAGGAATTCATCCAGAATAGAGTATTATGGCCATTACGAATTTCCCAAAAATCATGTTCATGTATTAGTGGCCAGTTTTTCCAGGACGTGTTTCAAATGTTGGAGCCTTGAAGTTTTTCCTACATCCTGATGAGATGAGATTTATGCATATTTGGGGCATATTTTTGTTTCCAGAGTTTTTCCCAGATATCTGCTAGATTTTTGAGCCATCTCCACCATATCTTTGCACCCATGGTGTTATTTAATTTTATAGGGTTCCTGAGGCCCAGACCTCCTAGATATTTGGGCCTAAAGACTTTGTCCCAGCTGACTAAGGCCCATTTTTTGTCCGAGTTGTGGCCATGCCAAAGAAATTTCTTTTGCATATTCCTTATTTTGTCTATGACGATTTAGGGGGAAAGCTAGGGCTGAGAAGAGGTAGGCAGGGATGGCTTGAAGGAATGACTTTAAGAGAGTAATTCTGGCTGGGAGGTTAAGGGAACATAAGGTCTAGTTGATAAGACGGTTGGAGATGGAGAGGAGGAGAGAGGCCTAGGAGATGTTTCTAGATGCCGAGTTAGGGAGAGGGAGTCCTAGGTATTGAGAGGGCAAAGAGAAGATGAGAATGTTTAGAAGTTGTGAAATGTGATGTTGGATAGATTCAGGCGTGTTGAAAAAGAAGAGTTGTGATTTGGCCAGATTAAAGTTTGTTATAGATTCTTCAATGAAATCATTGAGGATGGATTTCAGTTTTTTTTCTTCTTGTGTTGTGGGGGAGTTCAAGAGCATTATGTCATCGAAAAATTGACTGTGGGAGGCTACCCGTTGTAACCTGTGTAGAGGAAGGCCTTGAAGCAATCCATTTTGAATTGAATCTTTGATATAACGTCTTAGGGCTTCATCCATTATGACAAATAGGAAAGGGGAGAGAGGGTCACCTTGCCTTATACCTCTCGAGGGGGAGAAGGGTTGGGAGGGGACTCCGTTGACAAGTATTGAGAAGGTTGAGGATACAAGTTTCATTGTCCAAGAGATCCAATCCTTTTTGAATCCGAAAGTTGTTAAGAGGGATTTCATGTACTGACAACTTAATTTTTCAAAAGATTTTGATAGGTCTGGTTTTAGAAGCATACTAGAGTACAGGTGCTTTTGAGCAAGTGAATGATTTCATGGACTAGGATGAAACTGTCCATGATTTGCCTTCCTTCGAAGTACCCTGATTGCTCCTTGGAGATCATGAAGGGGAGTATTGGATTGAGTCTTCGAGCTATGAACTTAGAAATGATTTTGTAGATCACATTGCATAGTGCTATTGGTCTGAAAGTCTTCAGAGTTTTAGCCCTCTCTTCTTTGGGGATTAGGGTGAGAAAAGTTCCATTTAGTGCTGGGAGAAATTTTCTTGAGTTGTGTGATTCCTCCACCAGTTTCCACACTTCTTCCCTTAGAATTGGCCAACAAGAGTGGAATAACTTTGTTATGAAACCATATGATCCTGGTGCCTTGCTTGTGGGTAGATCCTGGATAGCCTGGTCCATTTCTGCTTGTGTTATGGGTTTCAAGAGAGCCGCATTTTGTTCTTGGGTGATGAGAGTTGGGATATTTTGGGTCACCCGCTCTATTGCCGAGGTGCGGTCCACATGGGATTATGCGAGGAGATCCTTGTAGAATCCTGACAACTCGTGCATTATTTCTTGATGTGTTAACAAGGTGTTTCCTTGTTTGTCTTCCAACTTCATAATGCGGTTGATGAAGCGTATGTTGATCATGGAGCGGTGGAATAATTTGGTGTTTTTCTCTCCCTCTTTGAGCCATTGAACCCGAGATTTATGCCTCCAAAGGATTTCCTCCTGCTTGTATGTTTATTCCATTTTTCGTTTGATGTTGTTATCCTCTCGTTGTTGTGTGATTGTGTGCCCAAAATGAATGATTTTCTCCTTAAGGTCCTCTAGTTTTTGTTCCATCATTTTCCTTTCTTGAAAAATATTCCTGAATACTTCTTTGTTCCATTTGTGCACCTGTTGTTTGAAGTGTTTTAGCTTTTGCTGAAAGCGGTACATATTGATTCCCTTCTGGATCTTAGTGTTGTTCCAAGAATTATGAGCTAGCTCTTGGAAGTCCGGGTAGGTGAGCCAGAATTTCTCAAATCTAAAAGGTTTGATCTTGGGGGTGGCTATTGTTTCTATTCAAAGTTGAACGAGTTAGTGGTCCGAACCCACCTTCGGGAGAATTTTGGATTCTACCAATGGACCTTCCAGCAGGAGGGCTTATGATATTAGGAAGCGATCTAGCCTGTAGGTGATTTTTTGGTGCCCTGATCATTTGTTGGTCCAGGTGTAGGTGCCATTGTCATTCTCTATGTCGACCAGATTGAGATGTTCTATGAGCTCCTAGAATTTTATGTTGTCTTGTTCCAAGAATTTTTTTCCTCCCCATTTTTCTTCCAGCATGAGGATCGTATTGAAATCTCCCCCTATTATCCACCGCTTGTGCTCTGCTATAGATCCTAGGTAAGCCATGCTTTGGAGAAAGAGATCCTTGTCTTGGTTGTTTTGCGGCCCATAGGCGTTTTTAATCAGCCCATCTTTTTCTGAGCCAATAGCTCGGTAGTGAGCTATAAGAGTGCTTGGTGTAGAGAAACTTTGGTCTAGGATAACTGTGGCAGGGTTCCATAGAATGGAAATACCCCCTGTAGCACCTTTCAAATTCGAGTGATAGGATTTGCAATTACGCCAACATTTTTTGAGTATGTCTTCTTCTATTTTCCTCTCACATTTTGTTTCTTGTAGAAAGAGAATATCAGGGTCTTCAATTTTTACAGAGTTGTAGAGAATCCTCTGCTTGGATCTCCCATTTAGGACTCTGATGTTCTAGGTGATGATCTTCATTATTAACAATTTGGTGGGTGGGAAAAGGAGCTCTCAGAGAGCCTTTGTATCTGCATTGATTTGATCATGTAATTTCCTACCTCTTTTATTAGTTGGTGCATTGATTTTCTCCTGTGCCTTTTGTTTTCCTTTGGATTTATCCTAGGGTCTAGGTTTGGGTCCACACTAATTCCAAGTCCAGAGGTGGCCCTTGTTGATGAGTCGAGGAAAACCTTATGGAATTTTCTGAGTTGGTCTTCTGGTATAGTTTATAGGTCCTTCTTGTTGAGTGCTTCTTCTAGCCTATCTAAGTCGATTTTGGCTAGGTCTTGCTCGTCCATTTCCATGGTTGTGTCTTCTTCTCTCTCTGGTTCTTTCCCTGAGTTTGGATAAGACTGGGGGTCCGATTGATTTCCTTGAATCGAGTGTGCCTGTGGTTGTTGATCTTCTTTGTTATTGTTGTGTCTTTTTTCCGCATATTTGTGTGGGTTTTACACCTCTTCGGCCACTAGAAGTTGGTTGAGAGATTCAAAGTAGTTGGTATTGGGGTTCTTTCTTCCATTGTTGGTGGTGGGGTTTTTGTGTTTTTCTTTTGGGATTATGAACATGAGTGAACCCCTCCTTTGGTTTCTCTTCAGCTTCTGTCTTGGGGGGATCATTCAGGGGGTAGTCCCTGAAGAGATGCCCATGTTCATGGAATTTCCGACATCAGAAGGGAATGTGTTTGTAGTCTATGGTCTCTGCCCATTCCTCGTCCTAGTATTCCAAGGTTACTGAGCCTGGTAGAGATTTGGAGATGTTCATATAAACACATATTCTTACGTAGGAGGTGTATTTTATTTCTTTCGTGGCTTCTGAGGACTTAACATGTTTTCCCAATGTATTACCAATGCCCATTAGAATTTATTCCACCAGAACTCTTGAGGAAAGGAATAGATACGAATCCATACCAGTGCATAGGCGAAATCTTCATTTTCAAGGCAAAAACAGTCTATCTAAAAGCGTAGGTAGAGGCCTGTAGAGTTGTATAAGTATGGTCCTCCTTTGAAGATGAGATACTTGCCTTCCAGGTTGTAAACAATGACCATGAAGAACCCTTTGGAGCTTACATGGATCTTGTAGTCTCCTTTTGGATTCCACCATGTCTTGATCCAACGAGCGAGGTCCTTTTTCGAGGGCCAAAGGCCTAGGAATTTTCCTATTAAGTCATGGTCTCTCATGAACTGTGCATGCTCCCCTATTCTAGTTGTTTTGATGACGTATCTGATCACTATCGGAGCTTGAGGGATGCATTTTCCGAGTATCCATACCCAAGATACTTTTGGATGTGAATATTTTTCATCCATGTTTTCTCCCTTTCTTCCATCAATATCTTCTTGCGGGTATTGTTCTCTTAAGTGCAGTGGAGGTTCAAAGGATGACCGACATACACATGATTTTTTGGGATCATTTGTTCCTACGTTGCGGTAAGAGGGAGTTTTCACCCCCCTGTCTTCCCTCATTTTGTTTTTTCAGAAGGAGTTGCAGAGCTATGTGTGCCAGTCACGTACTGATAGGGTCTGTTGTGTACATGGAAGAAGGTCATTGGTTGTATAAAACCCTAGTTGGTTCAGAGTTTCTCAAGTTTTCTTATCTGGAGGTACTCGAATTAATGTGAAGCTATTATTGTCCCAATAAGTTAATAATTTATTTTTGATTATGATTTTTAAAGTCCAATAAGGTTAAGTTGAATAAAATTATCATATTCGTTGATTGGTTGGGTTGAATCCTGTGTTACCCTCAATAATTTCAAGAACCACAACATGTTATCAAAATGGGTGCTTCAGAACTTGTTGAAAAGTGGTTCTCAGGTATGAGAAGTTGTGAATTCGACACTATAAAGAAGAGGTAGTGAGTGTTAACATGAAATCTCTATCTTGTCAATGAGTCAATTCAGACAAACAAAGTTCAATCAAGCATAGAAGATGGAAGCGTCACCCCATTGGGTAGGAATATGGCTTCGTCAAGAGAGACATAGTCGTCATAAGTAGGATAATAATAATAGAATATTTAATGGTTTTAACTAGAAATTAGGATTTTGTCTTAATGACTTGGCAACACATTAGATGGCGACATGCACATGTAGAGGTGTTGTTAGAGAAGTCTAGTTTTTGATAGTAGATTAAATATAGGGTAGTTTGAGTTTAATTTGAACTATGTTTCTTCGTTTCCTTTTTTTTGTTGTTGTATTATAAAACAGAGGATGAATACAAGTTTTGTGAAATATACTTTGCTAAAGGCTTTGCATATACTCTATTTTCTGTATAATGTTTCTCCTGTTTCATATTCTTGTTTTAAGTTTCATGGTATCATAAAAGTTTGGACAACATTGCTAAAGAGATGTTAAGTTTCTTGAAGGTGTGGAGTTTTGAATATGTAGAGAGAATAATTAGAAAGTTTAATATGAAAACATGGCCACATTTGTTGCAAGAGATCCCAAGAGGATACTAGAACGATTTGATGGCATTGGATTTAATCTCTGGAAACTCAGGATGAATATGTTGTTGTTGAATAAGGATTTGCACAATATAGTATAAGGGATTGAGACTAAGCCTACACAAGATCCAGATGTGATTAGTAAGTGGGAGGAAAATGAAGGTAAAGCTCATTCATGCATGTAAGTGAGGCAAAAATAGAAAAGGATTCTTGGGATCAATTAGTCAAATTATATGAATCAAATGATGTTAGTACAAGATTATGTCTTCAAAGAAAATTTTTCCAAAAAAATGCAGGAAATACAAAAGATATCAGACTTTACAAATAAGTTTAAGTCTCTCAAAAATAAATTGGAAGCATGTGGATCAATGATTGTAGAAGAAGATATTGTTATGACACTTCTTGGGAGTTTTCCAAAATCCTATTCTAGATTCGTATTAGCATTGAGCACTGAAGCTAACCTTGATTTTCCTATAGTGATAACAACACTACAAGAAGAAATTAGAAGGAAGGATGAGCGATTGACTGATGAGAATCCTACAACGTTGTTTTCAGCGGAAAATAAGAGAAAAGCAAAGAATAAAAGTGACAACAAGTTTAATCCCTCACAGTGCAATGTCTCAAAGAATGGTAAGGACAAAAAGGAGGAGAAAAAGAAGGGGAATTGTTTTTATTGTGGGGCTCCTAGACATTTTAAGAAACATTGTAGAAAATGGTTAGCATGGGTAGAAGAGGTAAAGACGAAGAAGGAAGTTGAAGATAATATGAATTCAAGAAATGACAAAGAACATTTTTTTTCAATCACTACATTCCCATATTATGATGTTTCAAAGTGATGGTGCTTAGTTTTAGGAGAAACTTAGCACATGACACCTGAGAAAGGTTGGTTTACGTCAATAATACCCAAAGTAAGGAATGCCAATCTTGGAGATGATAGAAAGTATGAGATGATGGGAATTGGAAATATCTCATTGAGTATGTTGAATGGTGGACAAAATAAAATCCAAGATGTATGGTATGTCCCTTCTCTTAGAAAAAATTATTTTGTTAGTGAGTAAGATTGCCAATGTTGGAATAATTGTATAGTTTGACAAAAAGGCATGTGTCCTAAAGTTTGTGGAAGGAGTGACAGTTGCTAAGGGAATTAGAGATGGAGCAGTACCCGAAGAGGTGTTAACAACAACATATAATGAAAAATCATATTCGGTACTTTGGCATCGAAGATTTGGACATGAAAATACGCATTCACTTGAAGTAGTAAAAAAGGAACAAATTGTGGAAGGTATGAATTTAAATTTTTCGGTTGAGTTGGGAGTGTGTGAAGTCTATTTTTTAGGCAAGCAACATAGATTCCCCTTCTCAAAGAAATAAGAAACAAGAGATAAGGAGTAAATGGAGCTCATACATTCATATATGTGCGGTCCAATGCAAACATTGACACAGAAAGGGGCAAGGTATTTTATTACCTTTATTGATGATTTCTCTAGAATGACCTTTGTTTATTTTCTCACAAATAAATTAAAAGCATTAGAAATGTTTAATATTTTTAAATCATTTGGTGAGAAACAATTGGAAAAACCTTTGAAACTATTTAGATGTGATAATGGAGGTGAATATACCTCAAATGATTTCAAAATTTTATGTTTAAAGGAAGGTATCAAACTTCAAAACACTCTTCCCTATTTACCATAGCAGAACGATGTTGCAGAAAGAAGGAACGTGACTCTTGTTGAAAGTTCCATATGCATGATTAAGAGTAGCATCTTATATAGAATGTCTTTTGGGATGAATAATTTTCTACTGCAACATATATTCAAAACATGCTTCCAACTAATGCATTGCATAAGAAGACACATTTTGAGGCATGGCATAGAAGCAAGCAAAGAGTCAATGGTTTGAGAAGTTTTGGCTTCCTGGCATATGCACACATACCACATGAAGAATGAAGGAAGCTATATGATAAGAGAAAAAAAATGTATAATGGATTGGATTCAAAGGGATACCAGATTTATCATCCTATAACACATGAGATTCTATTAAGAATAGACATCATTTTTTATGAAATTTCAGTTTTACACAAATCAATAGAGACAAAAAGTGTTAAGGAATCAACAAAAATGTTTTATGATTTGGATATGAAGAAGAATATAAGCATGAGGATTCTACTCCATCAAGAACAATACAAAATTCAACCATACGACACACAGGACCTAGAAATCAACAACCAATACAACATTCAACCATAGTACAACCAAGACACATAGGACCATTCAACCAATACAACATTCAACCATACAACAACTTCATAGATCAACAAGACCTAGAAATCCCATTGAAAAATCATTAGATTCATATGCACTTCATATAGAAATTGGTGAACCACTCATTGTTCAAGAAGAATTTGAAATTATTCATGCAGTAGATTGGAAATAGGAAATGGATGTTGAATATGAATCACTCATAAAAAATCAGAATTGGGAACTCACAAGTCTTCCACCAGGAAGAAGAGTAGTTCAGTGTAAATGGTTATTTAAACAAAAGTATAAGTCAGATGGATATATAGATCACTACAAGGCTCGTTTGGTGGTGAAAGTTTACACCCAAATTGAAGGTTTGTATTATCATGATACTTTCTCACCCATAGTCAAGATAACATCCATTAGAGTTCTTTTGGCAATTGCAGTAGCCTTAAATTTTCATGTACACTATCTAGATATAAAAACAACATTTTTAAATGGGTTTTTAAAAGAATAAATTTATATGGAACAACCATAAGGCTATATACACGAAGGAAAGGAGCAATTGGTATGCAAACTACATACGCCATTATATGGACTGAAACAATCCTCAATAGCATGGTATGAACATATTGATGAGTTTCTTCAAAACGAACGATAAATGAATTGCAATGTTGATTTGAATTTTTACATCATGCATGTTGGTGAGTTAGTAATCATATTATCCTTATATGTAGATGACACCATCATTATGAGTAATGATATTAAAATGTTAGACTTGTTTAATACTCAATTAGCTACCAAATTTGAAATGACCAACTATGGTGAAATTCATTATTACTTGGGAATTCAAATATCAAGAGATAGGNTTGAATGTGATTTTCATAGGATTGTAGGTTTTCTTCCAATTGAAGGGGTGGAAATTGCTGCCAGGAATTCATCCAGAATAGAGTATTATGGCCATTACGAATTTCCCAAAAATCATGTTCATGTATTAGTGGCCAGTTTTTCCAGGACGTGTTTCAAATGTTGGAGCCTTGAAGTTTTTCCTACATCCTGATGAGATGAGATTTATGCATATTTGGGGCATATTTTTGTTTCCAGAGTTTTTCCCAGATATCTGCTAGATTTTTGAGCCATCTCCACCATATCTTTGCACCCATGGTGTTATTTAATTTTATAGGGTTCCTGAGGCCCAGACCTCCTAGATATTTGGGCCTAAAGACTTTGTCCCAGCTGACTAAGGCCCATTTTTTGTCCGAGTTGTGGCCATGCCAAAGAAATTTCTTTTGCATATTCCTTATTTTGTCTATGACGATTTAGGGGGAAAGCTAGGGCTGAGAAGAGGTAGGCAGGGATGGCTTGAAGGAATGACTTTAAGAGAGTAATTCTGGCTGGGAGGTTAAGGGAACATAAGGTCTAGTTGATAAGACGGTTGGAGATGGAGAGGAGGAGAGAGGCCTAGGAGATGTTTCTAGATGCCGAGTTAGGGAGAGGGAGTCCTAGGTATTGAGAGGGCAAAGAGAAGATGAGAATGTTTAGAAGTTGTGAAATGTGATGTTGGATAGATTCAGGCGTGTTGAAAAAGAAGAGTTGTGATTTGGCCAGATTAAAGTTTGTTATAGATTCTTCAATGAAATCATTGAGGATGGATTTCAGTTTTTTTTCTTCTTGTGTTGTGGGGGAGTTCAAGAGCATTATGTCATCGAAAAATTGACTGTGGGAGGCTACCCGTTGTAACCTGTGTAGAGGAAGGCCTTGAAGCAATCCATTTTGAATTGAATCTTTGATATAACGTCTTAGGGCTTCATCCATTATGACAAATAGGAAAGGGGAGAGAGGGTCACCTTGCCTTATACCTCTCGAGGGGGAGAAGGGTTGGGAGGGGACTCCGTTGACAAGTATTGAGAAGGTTGAGGATACAAGTTTCATTGTCCAAGAGATCCAATCCTTTTTGAATCCGAAAGTTGTTAAGAGGGATTTCATGTACTGACAACTTAATTTTTCAAAAGATTTTGATAGGTCTGGTTTTAGAAGCATACTAGAGTACAGGTGCTTTTGAGCAAGTGAATGATTTCATGGACTAGGATGAAACTGTCCATGATTTGCCTTCCTTCGAAGTACCCTGATTGCTCCTTGGAGATCATGAAGGGGAGTATTGGATTGAGTCTTCGAGCTATGAACTTAGAAATGATTTTGTAGATCACATTGCATAGTGCTATTGGTCTGAAAGTCTTCAGAGTTTTAGCCCTCTCTTCTTTGGGGATTAGGGTGAGAAAAGTTCCATTTAGTGCTGGGAGAAATTTTCTTGAGTTGTGTGATTCCTCCACCAGTTTCCACACTTCTTCCCTTAGAATTGGCCAACAAGAGTGGAATAACTTTGTTATGAAACCATATGATCCTGGTGCCTTGCTTGTGGGTAGATCCTGGATAGCCTGGTCCATTTCTGCTTGTGTTATGGGTTTCAAGAGAGCCGCATTTTGTTCTTGGGTGATGAGAGTTGGGATATTTTGGGTCACCCGCTCTATTGCCGAGGTGCGGTCCACATGGGATTATGCGAGGAGATCCTTGTAGAATCCTGACAACTCGTGCATTATTTCTTGATGTGTTAACAAGGTGTTTCCTTGTTTGTCTTCCAACTTCATAATGCGGTTGATGAAGCGTATGTTGATCATGGAGCGGTGGAATAATTTGGTGTTTTTCTCTCCCTCTTTGAGCCATTGAACCCGAGATTTATGCCTCCAAAGGATTTCCTCCTGCTTGTATGTTTATTCCATTTTTCGTTTGATGTTGTTATCCTCTCGTTGTTGTGTGATTGTGTGCCCAAAATGAATGATTTTCTCCTTAAGGTCCTCTAGTTTTTGTTCCATCATTTTCCTTTCTTGAAAAATATTCCTGAATACTTCTTTGTTCCATTTGTGCACCTATTGTTTGAAGTGTTTTAGCTTTTGCTGAAAGCGGTACATATTGATTCCCTTCTGGATCTTAGTGTTGTTTCACGAATTATGAGCTAGCTCTTGGAAGTCCGGGTAGGTGAGCCAGAATTTCTCAAATCTAAAAGGTTTGATCTTGGGGGTGGCTATTGTTTCTATTGAAAGTTGAACGGGTCAGTGGTCCGAACCCACCTTCGGGAGAGTTTTGGATTCTACCAATGGACCTTCCAGCAGGAGGGCTTCTGAGATTAGGAAGCGGTCTAGCCTGCAGGTGATTTTTTGGTGCCCTGATCATTTGTTGGTCCAGGTGTAGGTGCCATTGTCATTCTCTATGTCAACCAGATTGAGATGTTCTATGAGCTCCTGGAATTTTATGTTGTCTTGTTCTAGGAATTTTTTTCCTCCCCATTTTTCTTCCAGCATGAGGATCGTATTGAAATCTCCCCCTATTATCCACCTCTTGTGCTCTGCTATAGATCCCAGGTAAGCCATGCTTTGGAGAAAGAGATCCTTGTCTTGGTTGTTTTGCGGCCCATAGGCATTTTAATCATCCCATGTTTGTCTGAGCCAATAGATCGGTAGTGAGTTGTAAGAGTGCTTGGTGTAGAGAAACCTTGGTCTAGGATAACTGTGGTAGGGTTCCATAGAATGGAAATACCCCCTGTATCACCTTTCAAATTCAAGTGATAGGATTTGCAATTACGCCAACATTTTTTGAGTATGTCTTCTTCTATTTTCCTCGCACATTTTGTTTCTTGTAGAAAGAGAATATCAGGGTCTTCAATTTTTACAGAGTTGTAGAGAATCCTTTGCTTGGATCTCCCATTTAGGACTCTGATGTTCTAGGTGATGATCTTCATTATTAACAATTTGGTGGGTGGGAAAAGGAGCTCTCAGAGAGCCTTTGTATCTGGATCGATTTGATCATGTAATTTCCTACCTCTTTTATTAGTTGGTGCGTTGATTTTCTCCTGTGCCTTTTGTTTTCCTTTGGATTTATCCTGGGGTCTAGGTTTGGGTCCACACTAATTCCAAGTCTAGAGGTGGCCCTTGTTGATGAGTCGAGGAAAACCTTATGGAATTTTCTGAGTTGGTCTTCTGGTATAGTTTATAGGTCCTTATTGTTGAGTGCTTCTTCTAGCCTATCTAAGTCGATTTTGGCTAGGTCTTGCTCGTCCATTTCCATGGCTGTGTCTTCTTCTCTCTCTAGTTCTTTCCCTGAGTTTGGATAAGCCTGGGGGTTCAATTGATTTCCTTGAATCGAGTGTGCCTGTGGCTGTTGATCTTCTTTGTTATTGTTGTGTCTTTTTTCCGCATATTTGTGTGGGTTTTACACCTCTTCGGCCACTAGAAGTTGGTTGAGGGCTTCAAAGTAGTTGGTATTGGGGTTCTTTCTTCCATTGTTGGTGGTGGGGTTTTTGTGTTTTTCTTTTGGGATTATGAACATGAGTGAACCCCTCCTTTGGTTTCTCTTCAGCTTATGTCTTGGGGGGATCATTCAGGGGGTAGTCCCTGAAGAGATTCCCATGTTCATGGAATTTTTGACATCAGAAGGGAATGTGTTTGTAGTCTATGGTCCATGCCCATTCCTCGTCCTAGTATTCCAAGGTTACTGAGCCTGGTAGAGATTTGGAGATGTTCATATAAACACATATTCTTGCGTAGGAGGTGTATTTTCTTTCTTTCGTGGCTTCTGAGGACTTAACATGTTTTCCCAATGTATTACCAATGCCCATTAGAATTTATTCCACCAGAACTCTTGAGGCAAGGAATAGATACGAATCCATACCAGTGCATAGGAAAAATCTTCCTTTTCAAGGCAAAAACAATCTATCTAAAAGCGTAGGTAGAGGCTTGTAGAGTTGTATAAGTATGGTCCTCCTTTGAAGATGAGATACTTGCCTTCCAGGTTGTAAAAAATGACTGTGAAGAACCCTTTGGAGCTTACATGGAGCTTGTAGTCTCCTTTTGGATTCCACCATGTCTTGATCCAACGAGCGAGGTCCTTTTTCGAGGGCCAAAGGCCTAGGAATTTTCCTATTAAGGCATGGTCTCTCATGAACTGTGCATGCTCCCCTATTCTAGTTGTTTTGATGACGTATCTGAGCACTACCGGAGCTTGAGGGATGCATTTTCCAAGTATCCATACCCAAGATACTTTTGGATGCGAATATTTTTCATCCATGTTTTCTCCCTTTCTTCCATCAATATCTTCTTGAGGGTATTGTTCTCTTAAGTGCAGTGGAGTTTCAAAGGATGACCGACGTACACATGATTTTTTGGGATCATTTTTTCCTACGTTGCGGTAAGAGGGAGTTTTCACCCCCCTGTCTTCCCTCATTTTGTTGTGTCAGAAGGAGTTGCAGAGCTGTGTGTGCCAGTCACGTACTGATAGGGTCTGTTGTGTACATGGAAGAAGGTCATTGGTTGTATAAAACCCTAGTTGGTTCAGAGTTTCTCGAGTTTTCTTATCTGGAGGTACTCGAATTAATGTGAAGCTATTATTGTCCCAATAATTTAATAATTTCTTTGTGATTATGATTTTTAAAGTCCAATAAGGTTAAGTTGAATAAAATTATCATATTCGTTGATTGGTTGGGTTGAATCCTATTTTACCCTCAATAATTTCAAGAACCACAACATGTTATCAAAATGGGTGCTTCAGAACTTGTTGAAAAGTGGTTCTCAGGTATGAGAAGTTGTGAATTCGACACTATAAAGAAGAGGTAGTGAGTGTTAACATGAAATCTCTATCTTGTCAATGAGTCAATTCAGACAAACAAAGTTCAATCAAGCATAGAAGATGGAAGCGTCACCCCATTGGGTAGGAATATGGCTTCGTCAAGAGAGACATAGTCGTCATAAGTAGGATAATAATAATAGAATATTTAATGGTTTTAACTAGAAATTAGGATTTTGTCTTAATGACTTGGCAACACATTAGATGGCGACATGCACATGTAGAGGTGTTGTTAGAGAAGTCTAGTTTTTGATAGTAGATTAAATATAGGGTAGTTTGAGTTTAATTTGAACTATGTTTCTTCGTTTCCTTTTTTTTGTTGTTGTATTATAAAACAGAGGATGAATACAAGTTTTGTGAAATATACTTTGCTAAAGGCTTTGCATATACTCTATTTTCTGTATAATGTTTCTCCTGTTTCATATTCTTGTTTTAAGTTTCATGGTATCATAAAAGTTTGGACAACATTGCTAAAGAGATGTTAAGTTTCTTGAAGGTGTGGAGTTTTGAATATGTAGAGAGAATAATTAGAAAGTTTAATATGAAAACATGGCCACATTTGTTGCAAGAGATCCCAAGAGGATACTAGAACGATTTGATGGCATTGGATTTAATCTCTGGAAACTCAGGATGAATATGTTGTTGTTGAATAAGGATTTGCACAATATAGTATAAGGGATTGAGACTAAGCCTACACAAGATCCAGATGTGATTAGTAAGTGGGAGGAAAATGAAGGTAAAGCTCATTCATGCATGTAAGTGAGGCAAAAATAGAAAAGGATTCTTGGGATCAATTAGTCAAATTATATGAATCAAATGATGTTAGTACAAGATTATGTCTTCAAAGAAAATTTTTCCAAAAAAATGCAGGAAATACAAAAGATATCAGACTTTACAAATAAGTTTAAGTCTCTCAAAAATAAATTGGAAGCATGTGGATCAATGATTGTAGAAGAAGATATTGTTATGACACTTCTTGGGAGTTTTCCAAAATCCTATTCTAGATTCGTATTAGCATTGAGCACTGAAGCTAACCTTGATTTTCCTATAGTGATAACAACACTACAAGAAGAAATTAGAAGGAAGGATGAGCGATTGACTGATGAGAATCCTACAACGTTGTTTTCAGCGGAAAATAAGAGAAAAGCAAAGAATAAAAGTGACAACAAGTTTAATCCCTCACAGTGCAATGTCTCAAAGAATGGTAAGGACAAAAAGGAGGAGAAAAAGAAGGGGAATTGTTTTTATTGTGGGGCTCCTAGACATTTTAAGAAACATTGTAGAAAATGGTTAGCATGGGTAGAAGAGGTAAAGACGAAGAAGGAAGTTGAAGATAATATGAATTCAAGAAATGACAAAGAACATTTTTTTTCAATCACTACATTCCCATATTATGATGTTTCAAAGTGATGGTGCTTAGTTTTAGGAGAAACTTAGCACATGACACCTGAGAAAGGTTGGTTTACGTCAATAATACCCAAAGTAAGGAATGCCAATCTTGGAGATGATAGAAAGTATGAGATGATGGGAATTGGAAATATCTCATTGAGTATGTTGAATGGTGGACAAAATAAAATCCAAGATGTATGGTATGTCCCTTCTCTTAGAAAAAATTATTTTGTTAGTGAGTAAGATTGCCAATGTTGGAATAATTGTATAGTTTGACAAAAAGGCATGTGTCCTAAAGTTTGTGGAAGGAGTGACAGTTGCTAAGGGAATTAGAGATGGAGCAGTACCCGAAGAGGTGTTAACAACAACATATAATGAAAAATCATATTCGGTACTTTGGCATCGAAGATTTGGACATGAAAATACGCATTCACTTGAAGTAGTAAAAAAGGAACAAATTGTGGAAGGTATGAATTTAAATTTTTCGGTTGAGTTGGGAGTGTGTGAAGTCTATTTTTTAGGCAAGCAACATAGATTCCCCTTCTCAAAGAAATAAGAAACAAGAGATAAGGAGTAAATGGAGCTCATACATTCATATATGTGCGGTCCAATGCAAACATTGACACAGAAAGGGGCAAGGTATTTTATTACCTTTATTGATGATTTCTCTAGAATGACCTTTGTTTATTTTCTCACAAATAAATTAAAAGCATTAGAAATGTTTAATATTTTTAAATCATTTGGTGAGAAACAATTGGAAAAACCTTTGAAACTATTTAGATGTGATAATGGAGGTGAATATACCTCAAATGATTTCAAAATTTTATGTTTAAAGGAAGGTATCAAACTTCAAAACACTCTTCCCTATTTACCATAGCAGAACGATGTTGCAGAAAGAAGGAACGTGACTCTTGTTGAAAGTTCCATATGCATGATTAAGAGTAGCATCTTATATAGAATGTCTTTTGGGATGAATAATTTTCTACTGCAACATATATTCAAAACATGCTTCCAACTAATGCATTGCATAAGAAGACACATTTTGAGGCATGGCATAGAAGCAAGCAAAGAGTCAATGGTTTGAGAAGTTTTGGCTTCCTGGCATATGCACACATACCACATGAAGAATGAAGGAAGCTATATGATAAGAGAAAAAAAATGTATAATGGATTGGATTCAAAGGGATACCAGATTTATCATCCTATAACACATGAGATTCTATTAAGAATAGACATCATTTTTTATGAAATTTCAGTTTTACACAAATCAATAGAGACAAAAAGTGTTAAGGAATCAACAAAAATGTTTTATGATTTGGATATGAAGAAGAATATAAGCATGAGGATTCTACTCCATCAAGAACAATACAAAATTCAACCATACGACACACAGGACCTAGAAATCAACAACCAATACAACATTCAACCATAGTACAACCAAGACACATAGGACCATTCAACCAATACAACATTCAACCATACAACAACTTCATAGATCAACAAGACCTAGAAATCCCATTGAAAAATCATTAGATTCATATGCACTTCATATAGAAATTGGTGAACCACTCATTGTTCAAGAAGAATTTGAAATTATTCATGCAGTAGATTGGAAATAGGAAATGGATGTTGAATATGAATCACTCATAAAAAATCAGAATTGGGAACTCACAAGTCTTCCACCAGGAAGAAGAGTAGTTCAGTGTAAATGGTTATTTAAACAAAAGTATAAGTCAGATGGATATATAGATCACTACAAGGCTCGTTTGGTGGTGAAAGTTTACACCCAAATTGAAGGTTTGTATTATCATGATACTTTCTCACCCATAGTCAAGATAACATCCATTAGAGTTCTTTTGGCAATTGCAGTAGCCTTAAATTTTCATGTACACTATCTAGATATAAAAACAACATTTTTAAATGGGTTTTTAAAAGAATAAATTTATATGGAACAACCATAAGGCTATATACACGAAGGAAAGGAGCAATTGGTATGCAAACTACATACGCCATTATATGGACTGAAACAATCCTCAATAGCATGGTATGAACATATTGATGAGTTTCTTCAAAACGAACGATAAATGAATTGCAATGTTGATTTGAATTTTTACATCATGCATGTTGGTGAGTTAGTAATCATATTATCCTTATATGTAGATGACACCATCATTATGAGTAATGATATTAAAATGTTAGACTTGTTTAATACTCAATTAGCTACCAAATTTGAAATGACCAACTATGGTGAAATTCATTATTACTTGGGAATTCAAATATCAAGAGATAGGNTTCCCAATTGTCCAAATACAACTAGAAGGAGGCTCCAACCCCCTATTATTAGGCTCCAACCTGAAGGAAGTTACAACTCCCTAATTCTCTGACTCCAACCAAAAAGAGGCTACAACCCCCTAGGTTCTCCAACTCCAACCAGAAGGTGGCTAAAACCACCTACTTCTCAGGTTCCAACCTGAAGGAAGCTCCAACTGCCTGATTCTTTGGTTACAACCAGAAGGAGGCTACAACCCCCTATGTTCTTTGGCTAAAATTGGAAGGTGGCTACAACCGCCTATCCTTTCCCTGTCCCTCCGCCCTGAATGTAAATGTCAAATAGATGATGAAACCACTGCCACAGTATCACTATGAGATATACCACTCTAAACATGTACCAATATGTTCCAACAACCTGTAACCAACCTGCACCAATAGCATGTGATCAACCTGCACTTGTAATCTTCCTGTACCAACAAAACCAAAAGGTACGCAAAATGTTTGTGCTAAATCTCTCATATGTAGGAACCCTGTCTATACCACATCCTATGTATGTATGCAACCTTTCTATATTGCAGCCTGCATATACCTTCTGAGAACTAGGGTTTTCACCTTTTTGAACTCTGACTCTTTGTTTTCTATGTTACTGTCATTGTCACTTCCACTGTCATTGATACTATCACTGCCACTGTTATTGTCACTGATACTCAACCAAATCCTCTCACGTGGATCATATACCAAAGAAACCTCTAAACTATATATCCAAAAAACACATGCCTCAACAAAGCATGATCCAATATCACCACATACCATCACAAGATATGTGTCTCAACCATGTACCAACTTGTACCATGCATCAACCTATACCACAAATGTACATCAATATGTACCATCAACCATGTAACAACCATGTACCAACCATGTACATATACCGTATCATATGCCATGTGCCAACCATGCAAATCAACCATGTACATGAACCATGCACATCAATACATGTACCTTATACCATACCATGTGCCAACCATGAAATGTATCTCATATACCATATCCAGCATCAAACATGTACTACACCATGTACCATAAGATATAATGAACAAGTAATACCAAGAGTGTATCTAAACCAAGTACCATCACCAATAAGAGATGTATCCTATGCATGTACTACCATATTCCAAGTGTATATGTCAATAATGTATCAATATTAATGGTATACCATTAACATAACAACCATACACCTTGTACCAATAAACCAAGAAGTTTACCAGCAATGTATCTCATGCAACATGTACCATATACCATGAAATTTATCTAGTCATATACCTCAAGAATGATCCTCAATATCAAAAAGATGTAGTCTCATAAGAATATGACACTCCTCAATTATATGCCAATACCACAAACATGTGCCTCTAACAATGAACCATAATAGTCATATACTAAGTACCAAGAGTGTGTCTCAAGCATATAACAATATTACCTCAACCATGTACCATCAAGGGCCTCCAAGACATACCTTAAGCATGTTCCATATCATCCAATATTCAAGCCTCAAATAGATACATAAATAACATACATTTACTCATGAGAACTTGTAGAATGAAGACCTGGGAACTTGCTTCAAACTTCAGGGACCTAGTACTAACATCCACTCAACTTTTGTTATGATTTTTTCACATGTACGCTACCTCTCCATAAATAACCTGCGTATGTACGCTACCTCTTCTACTATCATCCCATGTATGTACGCTACCTCTTCTACTATTAGCCCATGTACGCCTCAGAAACTAAGGTTTTTTAAGTTCTACAACTCTGGAATTTTCGACCTATTAGGGACCTAACCCCTCATGTAGGTAAAATAATATATTTCCATGTAATAAAGGTCAATATTAATAAGGCCTAGAAATAAGGAAGAGTAAGTCCAATGTAAGAAGACCTAATAGAATCTTCCACTTCTAGAAGGATCTTCCTCTATATTGTTCTTTTGATAGACATATTTAGTATAAATAGGAGTCGAGGGTATGAGAAGTTTTTTCTTAGATATTATTGCAATAGAGCTCTTCTGTGTTGGACGTTTCCCCCTCGAAGAGGCAAGTGAACATTGCTCTCAGTAATCAAAGTGCTCTTTCTGGTGTTATTCTGGTATCATTTTGTTATTATTGTGGTGTTGTTCTAGTTATATTGTTGTTCATATGCCATTTATAGCTAATTATTTTTGTTCTGCATACTATTTTGTATNTTACCCTCAATAATTTCAAGAACCACAACATGTTATCAAAATGGGTGCTTCAGAACTTGTTGAAAAGTGGTTCTCAGGTATGAGAAGTTGTGAATTCGACACTATAAAGAAGAGGTAGTGAGTGTTAACATGAAATCTCTATCTTGTCAATGAGTCAATTCAGACAAACAAAGTTCAATCAAGCATAGAAGATGGAAGCGTCACCCCATTGGGTAGGAATATGGCTTCGTCAAGAGAGACATAGTCGTCATAAGTAGGATAATAATAATAGAATATTTAATGGTTTTAACTAGAAATTAGGATTTTGTCTTAATGACTTGGCAACACATTAGATGGCGACATGCACATGTAGAGGTGTTGTTAGAGAAGTCTAGTTTTTGATAGTAGATTAAATATAGGGTAGTTTGAGTTTAATTTGAACTATGTTTCTTCGTTTCCTTTTTTTTGTTGTTGTATTATAAAACAGAGGATGAATACAAGTTTTGTGAAATATACTTTGCTAAAGGCTTTGCATATACTCTATTTTCTGTATAATGTTTCTCCTGTTTCATATTCTTGTTTTAAGTTTCATGGTATCATAAAAGTTTGGACAACATTGCTAAAGAGATGTTAAGTTTCTTGAAGGTGTGGAGTTTTGAATATGTAGAGAGAATAATTAGAAAGTTTAATATGAAAACATGGCCACATTTGTTGCAAGAGATCCCAAGAGGATACTAGAACGATTTGATGGCATTGGATTTAATCTCTGGAAACTCAGGATGAATATGTTGTTGTTGAATAAGGATTTGCACAATATAGTATAAGGGATTGAGACTAAGCCTACACAAGATCCAGATGTGATTAGTAAGTGGGAGGAAAATGAAGGTAAAGCTCATTCATGCATGTAAGTGAGGCAAAAATAGAAAAGGATTCTTGGGATCAATTAGTCAAATTATATGAATCAAATGATGTTAGTACAAGATTATGTCTTCAAAGAAAATTTTTCCAAAAAAATGCAGGAAATACAAAAGATATCAGACTTTACAAATAAGTTTAAGTCTCTCAAAAATAAATTGGAAGCATGTGGATCAATGATTGTAGAAGAAGATATTGTTATGACACTTCTTGGGAGTTTTCCAAAATCCTATTCTAGATTCGTATTAGCATTGAGCACTGAAGCTAACCTTGATTTTCCTATAGTGATAACAACACTACAAGAAGAAATTAGAAGGAAGGATGAGCGATTGACTGATGAGAATCCTACAACGTTGTTTTCAGCGGAAAATAAGAGAAAAGCAAAGAATAAAAGTGACAACAAGTTTAATCCCTCACAGTGCAATGTCTCAAAGAATGGTAAGGACAAAAAGGAGGAGAAAAAGAAGGGGAATTGTTTTTATTGTGGGGCTCCTAGACATTTTAAGAAACATTGTAGAAAATGGTTAGCATGGGTAGAAGAGGTAAAGACGAAGAAGGAAGTTGAAGATAATATGAATTCAAGAAATGACAAAGAACATTTTTTTTCAATCACTACATTCCCATATTATGATGTTTCAAAGTGATGGTGCTTAGTTTTAGGAGAAACTTAGCACATGACACCTGAGAAAGGTTGGTTTA
The DNA here is from genome assembly GCA_000966675.3 of Picea glauca. NCBI lineage: Eukaryota > Viridiplantae > Streptophyta > Pinopsida > Pinales > Pinaceae > Picea > Picea glauca. The sequence continues at coordinate 259,075 of JZKD02S0514752.1, forward strand.
CGTCAATAATACCCAAAGTAAGGAATGCCAATCTTGGAGATGATAGAAAGTATGAGATGATGGGAATTGGAAATATCTCATTGAGTATGTTGAATGGTGGACAAAATAAAATCCAAGATGTATGGTATGTCCCTTCTCTTAGAAAAAATTATTTTGTTAGTGAGTAAGATTGCCAATGTTGGAATAATTGTATAGTTTGACAAAAAGGCATGTGTCCTAAAGTTTGTGGAAGGAGTGACAGTTGCTAAGGGAATTAGAGATGGAGCAGTACCCGAAGAGGTGTTAACAACAACATATAATGAAAAATCATATTCGGTACTTTGGCATCGAAGATTTGGACATGAAAATACGCATTCACTTGAAGTAGTAAAAAAGGAACAAATTGTGGAAGGTATGAATTTAAATTTTTCGGTTGAGTTGGGAGTGTGTGAAGTCTATTTTTTAGGCAAGCAACATAGATTCCCCTTCTCAAAGAAATAAGAAACAAGAGATAAGGAGTAAATGGAGCTCATACATTCATATATGTGCGGTCCAATGCAAACATTGACACAGAAAGGGGCAAGGTATTTTATTACCTTTATTGATGATTTCTCTAGAATGACCTTTGTTTATTTTCTCACAAATAAATTAAAAGCATTAGAAATGTTTAATATTTTTAAATCATTTGGTGAGAAACAATTGGAAAAACCTTTGAAACTATTTAGATGTGATAATGGAGGTGAATATACCTCAAATGATTTCAAAATTTTATGTTTAAAGGAAGGTATCAAACTTCAAAACACTCTTCCCTATTTACCATAGCAGAACGATGTTGCAGAAAGAAGGAACGTGACTCTTGTTGAAAGTTCCATATGCATGATTAAGAGTAGCATCTTATATAGAATGTCTTTTGGGATGAATAATTTTCTACTGCAACATATATTCAAAACATGCTTCCAACTAATGCATTGCATAAGAAGACACATTTTGAGGCATGGCATAGAAGCAAGCAAAGAGTCAATGGTTTGAGAAGTTTTGGCTTCCTGGCATATGCACACATACCACATGAAGAATGAAGGAAGCTATATGATAAGAGAAAAAAAATGTATAATGGATTGGATTCAAAGGGATACCAGATTTATCATCCTATAACACATGAGATTCTATTAAGAATAGACATCATTTTTTATGAAATTTCAGTTTTACACAAATCAATAGAGACAAAAAGTGTTAAGGAATCAACAAAAATGTTTTATGATTTGGATATGAAGAAGAATATAAGCATGAGGATTCTACTCCATCAAGAACAATACAAAATTCAACCATACGACACACAGGACCTAGAAATCAACAACCAATACAACATTCAACCATAGTACAACCAAGACACATAGGACCATTCAACCAATACAACATTCAACCATACAACAACTTCATAGATCAACAAGACCTAGAAATCCCATTGAAAAATCATTAGATTCATATGCACTTCATATAGAAATTGGTGAACCACTCATTGTTCAAGAAGAATTTGAAATTATTCATGCAGTAGATTGGAAATAGGAAATGGATGTTGAATATGAATCACTCATAAAAAATCAGAATTGGGAACTCACAAGTCTTCCACCAGGAAGAAGAGTAGTTCAGTGTAAATGGTTATTTAAACAAAAGTATAAGTCAGATGGATATATAGATCACTACAAGGCTCGTTTGGTGGTGAAAGTTTACACCCAAATTGAAGGTTTGTATTATCATGATACTTTCTCACCCATAGTCAAGATAACATCCATTAGAGTTCTTTTGGCAATTGCAGTAGCCTTAAATTTTCATGTACACTATCTAGATATAAAAACAACATTTTTAAATGGGTTTTTAAAAGAATAAATTTATATGGAACAACCATAAGGCTATATACACGAAGGAAAGGAGCAATTGGTATGCAAACTACATACGCCATTATATGGACTGAAACAATCCTCAATAGCATGGTATGAACATATTGATGAGTTTCTTCAAAACGAACGATAAATGAATTGCAATGTTGATTTGAATTTTTACATCATGCATGTTGGTGAGTTAGTAATCATATTATCCTTATATGTAGATGACACCATCATTATGAGTAATGATATTAAAATGTTAGACTTGTTTAATACTCAATTAGCTACCAAATTTGAAATGACCAACTATGGTGAAATTCATTATTACTTGGGAATTCAAATATCAAGAGATAGGGAGAAGAAAAAAATCCATCTTAATCAAGAAAGGTACATCAGGAACATTCTTGCGAAATTTGGAATGGAAAATTGCAAACCAATTAGTAATCTAATGGAAGTAGGTAAGAAACTTTCATTGGAAATGTGTCCCAAAACACATGAAGAAGATTATATGAGTAATGTTGCATATCATAATATTGTTGGGAGCCTAATGTGTGAAATGGTTTCTAGCAGACAAGATATTGCATACGTTTTAAGCACTATGAACCAATTTTCCAGTAATCCCGGACCATAGATTATTTTAGGGGTTAAATTTCTCCAGTGGGATAATTTTCCATATTTTTTCCCAAAAAAAGATTAGCCAGTTTCCATGTTTGTTTTCAAATGGTTCACCCAAATTTTAGAGAATAAAATTATTTTACCATAAAAATCACCAAAATATTTTAGAAACTATATAAATTCCTTAGAAATTTGAATATTTTTACAAAACGCCAAACATTTTACATTTTTCATATCAAGGAATAGTAAGATTAGCATGTGTTTCCACATTTTAATATAAATTCCCATCCTTAAAATTATCCATGTCCTGGACCACAAGATTGGGCAATAGTTAAGAGAATTTTCAAATATCTTCAAGGTACAACAAACCATGGAATCAGATTCAATGAGAGTTCAGAAACACCTTTTCAACTTACACATTATTGTGATGCATATTGGGTAGGGGACATTGATAGAAAAAGATCAACTACAATATTTTTTTTTTATCCTTAGTGGAGGTGTTGTTTCATGGACAAGCAAGAAACAATCGACTCTTTCTCTGTCTCCAGTGAAGAAGTAGAATATATAGAAGCATGTCAAGCATCAAAGGAATTGATTTGGTTAAGAAGATTACTAAAGGACATTGAGGTTAATTAGGTTCAACCAACAGTATTAAAATGCGACAGTCAAAGTTGTATAGCCGTGAAAAAGCATTCAAATTATCATGGGAAGGTCAAACATATAGAGATACAATGTTGTTTCATCTGTGAACAAATGGAAAATAACATTGTAGAAATGGAGTATTTTACTTCTAAATTGTGTTGGATTACTAAGAGGGGAGTGAATCAATAGTGAGAAATTTATACAACTTTTAACCACAGTATATATTATTTATCTTTACCATCAATATTCATCAGTTTATCATCAATGTATCATCTATGTATGTGTGTGTGTGTGTGTGTATCATAAGCATGTAGACATAAGAACCATCACATCAACATCACATCAAGAAATCAATAAACCAATATTTATGTGGAAACCCAAATGGGAGAAAAGCATAGAATGATTTATTATATATATCAAGAAATTGGTGCTTCCTATGAATGAATAAATCAATTTCCAATTGTCCAAATACAACTAGAAGGAGGCTCCAACCCCCTATTATTAGGCTCCAACCTGAAGGAAGTTACAACTCCCTAATTCTCTGACTCCAACCAAAAAGAGTCTACAACCCCCTAGGTTCTCCAACTCCAACCAGAAGGTGGCTAAAACCACCTACTTCTCAGGCTCCAACCTGAAGGAAGCTCCAACTCCTTGATTCTTTGGTTACAACCAGAAGGAGGCTACAACCCCCTATGTTCTTTGGCTAAAATTGGAAGGTGGCTACAACCACCTATCCTTTCCCTGTCCCTCCGCCCTGAATGTAAATGTCAAATAGATGATGAAACCACTGCCACAGTATCAGTATGAGATATACCACTCTAAACATATACCAATATGTTCCAACAACCTGTAACCAACCTGTACCAATAGCATGTGATCAACCTGCACTTGTAATCTTCCTGTACCAACAAAACCAAAAGGTACGCAAAATGTTTGTGCTAAAGCTCTCATATGTAGGAACCCTGTCTATACCACATCCTATGTATGTATGCAACCTTTCTATACTGCAGCCTGCATATACCTTCTGAGAACTAGGGTTTTCACCTTTCTGAACTCTGACTCTTTGTTTTCTATGTTACTGTCATTGTCACTTCCACTGTCATTGATACTATCACTGCCACTGTTATTGTCACTAATACTCAAGCAAATCCTCTCACGTGGATCATATACCAAAGAAACCTCTAAACTATATATCCAAAAAACACATGCCTCAACAAAGCATGATCCAATATCACCACATACCATCACAAGATATGTGTCTCAACCATGTACCAACTTGTACCATGCATCAACCTATACCACAAATGTACATCAATATGTACCATCAACCATGTAACAACCATGTACCAACCATGTACATATACCGTATCATATGCCATGTGCCAACCATGCAAATCAACCATGTACATGAACCATGCACATCAATACATGTACCTTATACCATACCATGTGCCAACCATGAAATGTATCTCATATACCATATCCAGCATCAAACATGTACTACACCATGTACCATAAGATATAATGAACAAGTAATACCAAGAGTGTATCTAAACCAAGTACCATCACCAATAAGAGATGTATCCTATGCATGTACTACCATATTCCAAGTGTATATGTCAATAATGTATCAATATTAATGGTATACCATTAACATAACAACCATACACCTTGTACCAATAAACCAAGAAGTTTACCAGCAATGTATCTCATGCAACATGTACCATATACCATGAAATTTATCTAGTCATATACCTCAAGAATGATCCTCAATATCAAAAAGATGTAGTCTCATAAGAATATGACACTCCTCAATTATATGCCAATACCACAAACATGTGCCTCTAACAATGAACCATAATAGTCATATACTAAGTACCAAGAGTGTGTCTCAAGCATATAACAATATTACCTCAACCATGTACCATCAAGGGCCTCCAAGACATACCTTAAGCATGTTCCATATCATCCAATATTCAAGCCTCAAATAGATACATAAATAACATACATTTACTCATGAGAACTTGTAGAATGAAGACCTGGGAACTTGCTTCAAACTTCAGGGACCTAGTACTAACATCCACTCAACTTTTGTTATGATTTTTTCACATGTACGCTACCTCTCCATAAATAACCTGCGTATGTACGCTACCTCTTCTACTATCATCCCATGTATGTACGCTACCTCTTCTACTATTAGCCCATGTACGCCTCAGAAACTAAGGTTTTTTAAGTTCTACAACTCTGGAATTTTCGACCTATTAGGGACCTAACCCCTCATGTAGGTAAAATAATATATTTCCATGTAATAAAGGTCAATATTAATAAGGCCTAGAAATAAGGAAGAGTAAGTCCAATGTAAGAAGACCTAATAGAATCTTCCACTTCTAGAAGGATCTTCCTCTATATTGTTCTTTTGATAGACATATTTAGTATAAATAGGAGTCGAGGGTATGAGAAGTTTTTTCTTAGATATTATTGCAATAGAGCTCTTCTGTGTTGGACGTTTCCCCCTCGAAGAGGCAAGTGAACATTGCTCTCAGTAATCAAAGTGCTCTTTCTGGTGTTATTCTGGTATCATTTTGTTATTATTGTGGTGTTGTTCTAGTTATATTGTTGTTCATATGCCATTTATAGCTAATTATTTTTGTTCTGCATACTATTTTGTATTTGGAATATTACAAGTGGTATCAGAGCACCTTCCTCGGCGAAAAATTGTGGGTTAATTTTTTTTCAGAGTAGAGATGTATTATGATGTCTTTAAGATACAGAGATATGTCATTACATGCATAAAACCGTGGTTGGGGATTCATACACGCAGGAAATACAAGTGGTACTTAATCTCACATCTGTTGGCCACCCTTGTAACCCCTGTTGGTACCCTTTCGAGTGGTAGCGCATCAGACAACACCTATATACGGATCGTCCTAGATCTCTCGAAGCCCTCCATAGATAAACCGATTAGTTGCTTGATTGCTATAGTGCCATTGAGAAAAACACTCAAAAATATACTCTCTAGTACCTGGGTAGTTATGTAGTACGGCTAAGGGCATGGTCTAGCCTCCTTAGTTGGTGCCTTGAGATATTGGGAAAAGTACTACTGTTGGACCCCGCATGTATATTAGAGATATATACCATAGGGAAAACCCTTGTCTGTAGAACCCTTGAATACCCTAACCTTTGGGACGAAAACAAAAATAGAATAGACAAGATCTATTGTCGCGCAACTGTGTCTATTGCATTCGAGTTGTGAAATTACTACACATTTCTTCCTATTAATCATTTGGGAATTTCATCACTTCAGTATTCTTCATGTCGAATTTGGCACCATTATTTGAGAATTATTCCGTTGGATTTCTCTCTTTTCCCTTATCGCAGTCATACCTATAATTTTTCACCAAATGTTTTCTCTCGTGGATACGACACCCTTCCAACACCTTTATTTGGTATTTAACCCATTGGATTCAACTCGTCACCTTGATCATTGTGATACACTTCACCCATAACCCATTTTCTGTGTGGTCCCACCCACCCCCTTTCGTGTTCCCTCTTCATCATGGCCCATACTCGTAGCCAAGACTTGGAAGCTCACTTCAACACCTTGCACTCTAATTTCAAAGAAACACAAAAGGGAATGAGACAACTTAGTGCCAATATTTCCACCATCAATAAAAACATGCATTCCTCCATCACATCCACAATCGAGGAACTCAAACAAGACCTCAAACAAGACATTTCTACCCATCTTGAATCCGTCTCTACGATGATATGCATCAAACTGCATATTCTTGCAGATATTCCCTCATCTGACCCACCTTTGCATACCGAAGTTGAAACTTCCTCTCATTCCCATAATTTTCAACCCCATCACTTTTAGCATGACCTACGCCTTCCATGTGTGGATGCGACCAAATTTTATGGCTCGGATCCCACTGGCTGGGTAGCTCAAATGGAACATTATTTCTCTTTGTATAGTAGTATGGATGAGTTGGCCAAACTATGGTATGGTGTTCTCCATCTAGATCAAGAACATTGGTAATGGTGGCAATGGAGAAAAAACTCTTGCCAAGGGTATGTGGCTTGGACACACTTTGTGGAAGATGTTTATGAACTCTTTGACACTGACACCAACCATTTAGGCCGTTTGACAAAGTTGAAATATTCTGGCATAATGGAAGACTTTACAGCTGCTTTTGAGAAACTGGATTTTTGTACAGAGGGCATCTCTGATGCTTTTTTCCGAGAATGTTTTATCAGTGGCCTCAAGGATGAGATTTTTGCCCATGTCCTCATGGCTTGGCCTTAGAGTTGGGTGGATGCTACTAAAATAGATAAGGAAGCACAACAGGTTGTCTCTTCTCAAAACCAAAAACCCTCCTTTNCAAATCCTCTCACGTGGATCATATACCAAAGAAACCTCTAAACTATATATCCAAAAAACACATGCCTCAACAAAGCATGATCCAATATCACCACATACCATCACAAGATATGTGTCTCAACCATGTACCAACTTGTACCATGCATCAACCTATACCACAAATGTACATCAATATGTACCATCAACCATGTAACAACCATGTACCAACCATGTACATATACCGTATCATATGCCATGTGCCAACCATGCAAATCAACCATGTACATGAACCATGCACATCAATACATGTACCTTATACCATACCATGTGCCAACCATGAAATGTATCTCATATACCATATCCAGCATCAAACATGTACTACACCATGTACCATAAGATATAATGAACAAGTAATACCAAGAGTGTATCTAAACCAAGTACCATCACCAATAAGAGATGTATCCTATGCATGTACTACCATATTCCAAGTGTATATGTCAATAATGTATCAATATTAATGGTATACCATTAACATAACAACCATACACCTTGTACCAATAAACCAAGAAGTTTACCAGCAATGTATCTCATGCAACATGTACCATATACCATGAAATTTATCTAGTCATATACCTCAAGAATGATCCTCAATATCAAAAAGATGTAGTCTCATAAGAATATGACACTCCTCAATTATATGCCAATACCACAAACATGTGCCTCTAACAATGAACCATAATAGTCATATACTAAGTACCAAGAGTGTGTCTCAAGCATATAACAATATTACCTCAACCATGTACCATCAAGGGCCTCCAAGACATACCTTAAGCATGTTCCATATCATCCAATATTCAAGCCTCAAATAGATACATAAATAACATACATTTACTCATGAGAACTTGTAGAATGAAGACCTGGGAACTTGCTTCAAACTTCAGGGACCTAGTACTAACATCCACTCAACTTTTGTTATGATTTTTTCACATGTACGCTACCTCTCCATAAATAACCTGCGTATGTACGCTACCTCTTCTACTATCATCCCATGTATGTACGCTACCTCTTCTACTATTAGCCCATGTACGCCTCAGAAACTAAGGTTTTTTAAGTTCTACAACTCTGGAATTTTCGACCTATTAGGGACCTAACCCCTCATGTAGGTAAAATAATATATTTCCATGTAATAAAGGTCAATATTAATAAGGCCTAGAAATAAGGAAGAGTAAGTCCAATGTAAGAAGACCTAATAGAATCTTCCACTTCTAGAAGGATCTTCCTCTATATTGTTCTTTTGATAGACATATTTAGTATAAATAGGAGTCGAGGGTATGAGAAGTTTTTTCTTAGATATTATTGCAATAGAGCTCTTCTGTGTTGGACGTTTCCCCCTCGAAGAGGCAAGTGAACATTGCTCTCAGTAATCAAAGTGCTCTTTCTGGTGTTATTCTGGTATCATTTTGTTATTATTGTGGTGTTGTTCTAGTTATATTGTTGTTCATATGCCATTTATAGCTAATTATTTTTGTTCTGCATACTATTTTGTATCTGGAATATTACAAGTGGTATCAGAGCACCTTCCTCGGCGAAAAATTGTGGGTTAATTTTTTTTCAGAGTAGAGATGTATTATGATGTCTTTAAGATACAAAGATATGTCATTACATGCATAAAACCGTGGTTGGGGATTCATACACGTAGGAAATACAAGTGGTACTTAATCTCACATCTGTTGGCCACCCTTGTAACCCCTGTTGGTACCCTTTCGAGTGGTAGCGCATCAGACAACACCTATATATGGATCGTCCTAGATCTCTCGAATCCCTCCATAGATAAACCGATTGGTTGCTTGATTGCTATAGTGCCATTGAGAAAAACACTCAAAAATATACTCTCTAGTACCTGGGTAGTTAGGTAGTACGGATAAGGGCATGGTCTAGCCTCCTTAGTTGGTGCCCTGAGATATTGGGAAAAGTACTACTGTTGGAGCCCGCATGTATATTAGAGATATATACCATAGGGAAAACCCTTGTCTGTAGAACCCTTGAATACCCTAACCTTTGGGACGAAAAAAAAAACAGAATAGACAAGATCTATTGTCGCGCAACTGTGTCTATTGCATTCGGGTTGTGAAATTACTACACATTTCTTCCTATTAATCATTTGGGAATTTCATCACTGCAGTATTCTTCATGTCGAATTTGGCACCATTATTTGAGAATTATTCCGTTGGATTTCTCTCTTTTCCCTTATCGCAGTCATACCTATCATTTTTCACCAAATGTTTTCTCTCGTGGATACGACACCCTTCCAACACCTTTATTTGGTATTTAACCCATTGGATTCAACTCGTCACCCTGATCATTGTGATACACTTCACCCATAACCCATTTTCTGTGTGGTCCCACCCGCCCCCTTTCATGTTCCCTCTTCATCATGGCCCATACTCGTAGCCAATACTTGGAAGCTCACTTCAACACCTTGCACTCTAATTTCAAAGAAACCCAAAAGGGAGTGAGACAACTTAGTGCCAATATTTCCACCATCAACGAAAACATGCATTCCTCCATCACAACCACAATCGAGGAACTCAAACAAGACCTCAAACAAGACATTTCTACCCATCTTGAATCCGTCTCTACGATGATATGCACCAAACTGCATATCCTTGCAGATATTCCCTCATCTGACCCACCTTTGCATACCGAAGGTGAAACTTCCTCTCATTCCCATAATTTTCAACCCCATCACTTTTAGCATGACCTACGCCTTCCATGTGTAGATGCGACCAAATTTTATGGCTCGGATCCCACTGGCTGGGTAACTCAAATGGAACATTATTTCTCTTTGTATAGTAGTACGGATGAGTTGGCCAAACTATGGTATGGTGTTCTCCATCTAGATCAAGAACATTGGTAATGGTGGCAATGGAGAAAAAATTCTTGCCAAGGGTATGTGGCTTGGACACACTTTGTGGCAAATCTTTATGAACTCTTTGACACTGACACCAACCATTTAGGTCGTTTGACAAAGTTGAAATATTCTGGCATAATGGAAGACTTTACAGCTGCTTTTGAGAAACTGGATTTTTGTACAGAGGGCATCTCTGATGATTTTTTCCGAGAATGTTTTATCAGTGGCCTCAAGGATGAGATTTGTGCCCATGTCCTCATGGCTTGGCCTTAGAGTTGGGTGGACACTACTAAAATAGCTAAGGAAGCACAACAAGTTGTCTCTTCTCAAAACCAAAAACCCTCCTTTACTCCTCACACTAAACCAATCACTCCCACTCCTCCTTCTACTCCACTAAAGATCCATAAATTGACTAGGTTCTAAATGGTTGAATGACAACTCAAAGGCCTTTGTTATAATTGTGATGAAAAATATTTTCCTGGGCACAAGTGTAAGTAACAAAATATTTTTATGGCAATCTCGGAGGATGTTTCAGAAGAGGATATTGAGKCTCCCCTTGTGTCTGTGTCACCTGGAMCCAYTGACATGACCCCTCGCTCAGACCCTCCCRAAGTAGAACCGGTCATTTCCATAAATKCTCTCACTATMTTCTCTGCTCCCCAAACCCTCAAGCTAATTGGTTACATTAAGCATAGGAAGGTCATCATTCTTGTTGATAGTGGAAGCACCCATAATTTTATTCATCATCGCATTTCCTAAGAAACTAATTTCTATATCCGCTTCATCAATAATTTTCAAGCCATGATTGCCAATGGTGGGTCCATGAAATGTGGAGAGAGTTGTGAAAATGTGTGCATCCAAATTTGTGAATACCACCTAAAATATCATATGTTTTCTATCGACATGGGTGGTTGTGACATTGTGTTGGGTGCATAATGGATAAGGAATTTGGGTCCCATTCTCATGGATTATAAGGAATTAACCATGCATTTCGACTAGGAGGGCCAACAATATAAGCTCCAAGGCATCACCGTTGGTTCCCTGAAGATCATCAGTTCCCATCGCATGGAAAAGATGCTAAAAAAAGGTCATTCTGGCATTATTTCTCAAATCCATGCCATACAAGGAACTGAGACACCCTCTGTGTCATAGGACCTCAAATCCATCGTCTCTAAACATCAAGTGGTCTTTTCCACTCCCCAGGGAATCCCTCCTTCCTGTGGTGTTCATTATCATTCCATTCCCCTTGTCCCAGGAAGACTTCCTTGCAATATCTATCCCTATCATCACCCCTTTTCCCAAAAAAATGAAATTGAGAAAATTTTTCAAGAACTGCTCAATGCAGGTGTTATCCGCCCTAGTACGATCCCCTACTCTTCACTTGTGGTCATGGTCCTTAAGAAAGAATTTTTTTGGCGCATGTTTTCCTAACTTTTGCACCCTCAACAAACTCATCATTAAAGACAAATTTTGTCTTATTTTTCTTTGATGATATCCTCATCTATAGTAAAACATGGACAACCCACATTGCTCATGTGGATCGAGTTCTCCATCTACTCTCTCAACACCAACGTTTCCTCAAATAATCTAAATGTCCTTTTGGCTCCTCAGAAGTCGAGTACTTGGGTCATCTTGCTGGCAAGACCGGTGTCAGGGTGGATCCTAAAAATATTGGAGCTATGCAATATTGGCCTCACCCAAAGACTCTCAAAATATTGTGTGGATTTATGGGTTTAACCAGTTATTATCGCAAGTTTGTTAAGAATTATGGAAAGATTTAGGAACCTCTCACTACTCTCCTTAAAATGAATTATTTCACTTGGACTCTAGCAGTTGCTCAGGATTTTCAAACCTTGAAGATGGCCATGTGCACCACTCCAGTCATATCCCTTCCTAATTTCACAAAGACCATTGTCCTAGAATGTGATGCTTCTAGGAAAGGAATTGGCGCCGTCATTATGAAAGAGGGTCGACCTTTGGCCTTTACCAACAAACAACTATTAGAGAAAAATTTGGGAAAATCAATATATGAAAAGGAAATGTTGGCTATTCTCAATGCCATGGATCTTTGGCTCCCTTATCTATTGGGGAAATGCTTCAAAATTAAGACAGATCATCAAAGCCTCAAGTATTTTTTCGAACAACGCCTTTCCTCCCCAGAGCAAGAAAAATGGGTGACTAAGCTATTTGGATATGATAATGAGATCATTTACAAGAAAGGAAAAGACAATGTGGTTGTTGATGCCTTTTCCAGAAAATATGAAGATGAAGGGTCCCTTTTTTCTCTCTCCTTCATTGTACCAGATTGGCTCCAAGTTGTTAGCCAGGAATGGCTATAGGATCCCAAAAGTTCGCATCTGATACAACAATTGTAGTTCAATTTTCCAGTCTCCACAGGGTACTCTTGGCTCAATGATGAGCTTCGATACAAAGGCCATTTGTATTTAAGTTAGAAGTCAAAACTTAAATCCACAGTACTTTATGAGCTTCATGCTACACTCACCGTTGGTCACTTTGGGTTTAACAAAACCTATGATCGGGTCAAACTTTCTTTTTTATGGGATGGTATGAAACAAGATGTTCGTAATTTTGTGGTTTAATGTGATGTGTGTCAACGCAACAAGGGAGAAACAGTCAAATATCCTAGCACTCTACAACCTCTTTCGATTCCACCTGCTATTTGGCGGGATATCTCTATGGATTTTATTGTAGGCTTACCCAAATCGGGAAATAAATCAGTCATCATGGTGGTAGTCGATCATGTTTCAAAGTATGATCAATTTTGTGCTCTCCAACATCCATTGTGGCTCAAATTTTCATGGATCAGGTCTTCAAGCTTCTTGGCATGTCTCATTCTATTGTTTCTAATCCCGACTCAACTTTCACCAACAATTTTTGGCAAGAATTGTTCAAGCTCCAAGACACCCAATTACATCTCAGCACAGCTTATCATCCCCAAACTGATGGTCAAACGAAGTTGTCAACAAGCATTTGGAAACATATTTGAAGTGTTTTGCATCAGAAAGGAAAGACATGTGGGATCAATGGTTACCAGTAGATGAATGGTGGTACAACTACCTGCATGGCTCCTTTTGAAGCAGTATATGGAAAAAATCCACCTTCAATTCTCTCATATTTTCTAGGTCTCTCGAAGGTCCAGGCGGTTGACCAAACGCTTATCGTTCGAGAGGCTATTCTCCATACGCTCAAAGAGAATTTGGTCATGGCCCATAATTTCTTGAAGAAACAATCAAATCAAGGTCGCTTTGAACATCAATTTGTAGAAGGGGATCAGGTGTTTCTTCGACTGCAACCTTACAAGAAAAAATCCCTCAAAGTTGACCATTGTCAGAAACTAGTGCCCAAATTTTATGGTCCTTATACCATTCTCAAGCATGTGGGACAGGTGGCCTATCAATTATCTTTTCCCAGTCATTCTAAACTACATCATGTTTTTCATGTTTCTTCTTAAAGAAGGTGATTGGAACTAAGTTCCAAACTCAAACCAACCTTTCGGAGTTGGATGAAGAAGACTCCATTTGGCTACAACCACAACTAGTTTTGGACCAACGTCATCGTCGTCTACATCAGAAAACCATCAAGGAAGTGTTAGTCTAGTGGAAAGATACAACTCCAACAGATGCCACTTGGGAACCAACTACCATTCTGCAACAATGTCCTCATCTCAAGCCTTGAGTACAAGGTTGTTTTTAAGGGGGAGGACATGTTAGGGACCTAACCCCTCACATAGGTAGAATAATATATTTCCATGTAATAAAGGTCAATATTAATAAGGCCTAGAAATAATAAAGAATAAGTGCAATGTAAGAAGACCTAATAGAAGCTTNACAACTCAAAGGCCTTTGTTATAATTGTGATGAAAAATATTTTCCTGGGCACAAGTGTAAGTAACAAAATATTTTTATGGCAATCTCGGAGGATGTTTCAGAAGAGGATATTGAGGCTCCCCTTGTGTCTGTGTCACCTGGACCCACTGACATGACCCCTCGCTCAGACCCTCCCGAAGTAGAACCGGTCATTTCCATAAATTCTCTCACTATCTTCTCTGCTCCCCAAACCCTCAAGCTAATTGGTTACATTAAGCATAGGAAGGTCATCATTCTTGTTGATAGTGGAAGCACCCATAATTTTATTCATCATCGCATTTCCTAAGAAACTAATTTCTATATCCGCTTCGTCAATAATTTTCAAGCCATGATTGCCAATGGCGGGTCCATGAAATGTGGAGAGAGTTGTGAAAATGTGTGCATCCAAATTTGTGAATACCACCTAAAATATCATATGTTTTCTATCGACATGGGTGGTTGTGACATTGTGTTGGGTGCATAATGGATAAGGACTTTGGGTCCCATTCTCATGGATTATAAGGAATTAACCATGCATTTCGACTAGGAGGGCCAACAATATAAGCTCCAAGGCATCACCGTTGGTTCCATGAAGATCATCAGTTCCCATCGCATGGAAAAGCTGCTAAAAAAAGGTCATTCTGGCATTATTTCTCAACTCCATGCCATACAAGGAACTGAGACACCCTTTGTGTCATAGGAACTCAAATCCATCGTCTCTAAACATCAAGTGGTCTTTTCCACTCCCCAGGGAATCCCTCCTTCCCGTGGTGTTCATTATCATTCCATTCCCCTTGTCCCAGGAAGACTTCCTTGCAATATCTATCCCTATCGTCACCCCTTTTCCCAAAAAAATGAAATTGAGAAAATTGTTCAAGAACTACTCAATGTAGGTGTTATCCGCCCTAGTACGATCCCCTACTCTTCACTTGTGGTCATGGTCCTTAAGAAATAATTTTTTTGGCACATGTTTTCCTAACTTTCGCACCCTCAACAAACTCATCATTAAAGTCAAAATTTTTCTTATTTTTCTTTGATGATATCCTCATCTATAGTAAAACATGGACAACCCACATTGCTCATGTGGATCGAGTTCTCCATCTACTCTCTCAACACCAACATTTCCTCAAATAATCTAAATGTCCTTTTGGCTCCTCAGAAGTCGAGTACTTGGGTCATCTTGCTGGCAAGACCGGTGTCAGGGTGGATCCTAAAAATATTGGAGCTATGCAATATTGGCCTCACCCAAAGACTCTCAAAATATTGTGTGGATTTATGGGTTTAACCAGTTATTATCGCAAGTTTGTTAAGAATTATGGAAAGATTTAGGAACCTCTCACTACTCTCCTTAAAATGAATTATTTCACTTGGACTCTAGCAGTTGCTCAGGATTTTCAAACCTTGAAGATGGCCATGTGCACCACTCCAGTCATATCCCTTCCTAATTTCACAAAGACCATTGTCCTAGAATGTGATGCTTCTAGGAAAGGAATTGGCGCCGTCATTATGAAAGAGGGTCGACCTTTGGCCTTTACCAACAAACAACTATTAGAGAAAAATTTGGGAAAATCAATATATGAAAAGGAAATGTTGGCTATTCTCAATGCCATGGATCTTTGGCTCCCTTATCTATTGGGGAAATGCTTCAAAATTAAGACAGATCATCAAAGCCTCAAGTATTTTTTCGAACAACGCCTTTCCTCCCCAGAGCAAGAAAAATGGGTGACTAAGCTATTTGGATATGATAATGAGATCATTTACAAGAAAGGAAAAGACAATGTGGTTGTTGATGCCTTTTCCAGAAAATATGAAGATGAAGGGTCCCTTTTTTCTCTCTCCTTCATTGTACCAGATTGGCTCCAAGTTGTTAGCCAGGAATGGCTATAGGATCCCAAAAGTTCGCATCTGATACAACAATTGTAGTTCAATTTTCCAGTCTCCACAGGGTACTCTTGGCTCAATGATGAGCTTCGATACAAAGGCCATTTGTATTTAAGTTAGAAGTCAAAACTTAAATCCACAGTACTTTATGAGCTTCATGCTACACTCACCGTTGGTCACTTTGGGTTTAACAAAACCTATGATCGGGTCAAACTTTCTTTTTTATGGGATGGTATGAAACAAGATGTTCGTAATTTTGTGGTTTAATGTGATGTGTGTCAACGCAACAAGGGAGAAACAGTCAAATATCCTAGCACTCTACAACCTCTTTCGATTCCACCTGCTATTTGGCGGGATATCTCTATGGATTTTATTGTAGGCTTACCCAAATCGGGAAATAAATCAGTCATCATGGTGGTAGTCGATCATGTTTCAAAGTATGATCAATTTTGTGCTCTCCAACATCCATTGTGGCTCAAATTTTCATGGATCAGGTCTTCAAGCTTCTTGGCATGTCTCATTCTATTGTTTCTAATCCCGACTCAACTTTCACCAACAATTTTTGGCAAGAATTGTTCAAGCTCCAAGACACCCAATTACATCTCAGCACAGCTTATCATCCCCAAACTGATGGTCAAACGAAGTTGTCAACAAGCATTTGGAAACATATTTGAAGTGTTTTGCATCAGAAAGGAAAGACATGTGGGATCAATGGTTACCAGTAGATGAATGGTGGTACAACTACCTGCATGGCTCCTTTTGAAGCAGTATATGGAAAAAATCCACCTTCAATTCTCTCATATTTTCTAGGTCTCTCGAAGGTCCAGGCGGTTGACCAAACGCTTATCGTTCGAGAGGCTATTCTCCATACGCTCAAAGAGAATTTGGTCATGGCCCATAATTTCTTGAAGAAACAATCAAATCAAGGTCGCTTTGAACATCAATTTGTAGAAGGGGATCAGGTGTTTCTTCGACTGCAACCTTACAAGAAAAAATCCCTCAAAGTTGACCATTGTCAGAAACTAGTGCCCAAATTTTATGGTCCTTATACCATTCTCAAGCATGTGGGACAGGTGGCCTATCAATTATCTTTTCCCAGTCATTCTAAACTACATCATGTTTTTCATGTTTCTTCTTAAAGAAGGTGATTGGAACTAAGTTCCAAACTCAAACCAACCTTTCGGAGTTGGATGAAGAAGACTCCATTTGGCTACAACCACAACTAGTTTTGGACCAACGTCATCGTCGTCTACATCAGAAAACCATCAAGGAAGTGTTAGTCTAGTGGAAAGATACAACTCCAACAGATGCCACTTGGGAACCAACTACCATTCTGCAACAATGTCCTCATCTCAAGCCTTGAGTACAAGGTTGTTTTTAAGGGGGAGGACATGTTAGGGACCTAACCCCTCACATAGGTAGAATAATATATTTCCATGTAATAAAGGTCAATATTAATAAGGCCTAGAAATAATAAAGAATAAGTGCAATGTAAGAAGACCTAATAGAAGCTTWTGCTTCTAGAAGGATCTTCCTCTAGATTGTTCTTTTGATAGACATATTTAGTATAAATAGGAGTCGAGGGTATGAGAAGTTTTKYCTTAGATATTATTGTAATAGAKCTCTACTCTGTTGGAGGTTTCCCCCTCGAAGAGGAAATTGAACGTTGTTCTCAGTAATCAAASTTCTCTTTCTGGTCTTATTCTCATATCATTTTAGTATTATTGTGGTTTTTTTCTGGTTACATTATTTTTCATCTTCCATTTCTAGCTAATTATTTATGTTCTTGATACTATTTTATATTTGGAATATTACACGACCCTTCAAACTTTTTTCCGCCTCAAACTTGATACGTCAGATTCAACCTCAAATTCACTAGTAGAATTTCCAATAGAAATATAAACCATTACCAAATTACTAGACCAAAAAAATCATTAAACCATAACAATTCACTAGATAGATGTTCAATATAAGTGTATGTGAATGTATTAATGAATGACTCCATGAGGTGTATTTATACAAGGGGTAGGTAACTCCCCTCCTTACTTTAGGGCTTCTAGGGTTTTCTTGTTACAAAAACTTTACCCCTTTATTAACCAACTTGTAACCAACTAGGGGTTTATTGACCACTCTTTGGGGCTTTCAACTCTGCAAGACCATATCTCCCTAGCCATGAGGAACTATGTGATGTTCCACATATCACCAAAAATAACACGAAGATTATTATCCATATATGAGTGTATTACCTTACTTTACTCAGTCCTTCATGTTCATATTCCTCATTCAACATTTTTACCAGAATATGCTATCATAATCCTTCAAATGTCTTCAACACAACTAACCATTACTCTCGACCATACAAATGATAATAAACTATCCAATGATCTCATCTCCATTACTTGAACTCTCCAAGGGTTAACATCAATCTCTAAGAGTTGAAATCACTATCCATGGTCACTCTCCAAGGGTTGACATTAATAACAACCAACTATCCAAAACATATGTCCATCAATCTAAACCAACTTTGCAACAATACCCCCCTTTGGCATTGATGGAAACACTCATGCTCAAAATTTCTCTATGGCCATCACTCCTCATCAATGTTTCTCACTCTCCCCCTTTGACATCAATGACAAATGGTATCTCTCTAGGTATCTCTCCTCCTTTGGGGATGCTCCCACTTATTGAACTCTCCTTGGGGATACTCCCCCTATTTGCACTACCTCTATCTTTCCATATTCATGAATTTCTTTATCTCTCACCCTTTGACAAAGGATTAACTCCCCATGTCGATATGTTTCCTCCTGACACTGTACCTGATCTAACCAATCATGGGAAAAAGAATAACTCCCCCTATGGGTATGTCTCTCTCTGTCTGCATATTACTGATCTTCCTTTCTATATTCTCTCTCTCTAATGATTTTCCTTCTCTACAAGATGTAGATCTACCTATGAAATGTTTCATTTCCTCTCTTCTAGTATTGTTTATTGTCCATTGGTGCTTCTTCATGTAATTCACCAACATAAATAAAAAACATTCAAAATTTCATTTATTCATTTACTTTTCATGTTCACCTGGCCATACTTTCAAATGATTTTGTTCCGACGATATAGCTTATGTTGACAATTTCTCTTCAAGGATTATTTTAGGGGATAAATTTCGCTCATGGGCTAATTTTACATGTTTTTTCCCAAAACAATATTCTCCATTCTAAAAATGATTCGCCCAAATCCTATAGGATTAAATTAGTTTACCTTAAAAATCGCCAAAATTTTATACAAACTATATAAAATCCTTACAAATTTGAATATTTTTACAAAAATATCGTCAAACATTTTATGGTTGGAATATGAAGGATTAGTAAGATTCACCAAGGTTTCTACATTTTAAAATAAATTTCCCTCCTTAAAATCATCCATGTTTCTCTTTCCATGTTTTGATATACCTTTAATTGCTTTCCTTTCTTTAATCAACTGAATTCACGGATTCCAATTGAAAGTACACTGCTATGCATCATTCTTGACCCATTATCTCTATACCTACTAAGCATCCCATGAATCCATCTCTATCCATATGTCACAAATTGTCCATAACTCTGCTACTCAACTTTCCACAATGTTGACCCATCTATCACTATACTATTTTGAAGACTTCACTTGAACATCACATATCAAATGTGTCCACTGCAAATCAAAATATGCATGTCAAGAACAACCTGTACTCAAGATATCTCTTCTTGAAAACAAACATAAACTTCTTCATGTGTAGTTTCCAATTGACACCTGTGTGGGAACACTTCTTTCTCAATCAATCAATCCGTCATTCTATACTTTTGAATCTGTCACTTCTTACTGCTCGAAATATGGTTCTCTAATTTGCACTGAGTCCCCATGTTCAATATTCATATTTTCTATGAGTCTCCAAGCTGGATGGGTTAGAAAAATACTCACTCTAATGCGGAGTAATCTTCCTCTTAGTATGTAGACTCATCATCTCTCTTAAATATGACCTCTTCCTTTCTGTAAGTGGATTCATATTGCACTACAATTCCTTAAAGTACAATCTCTTGAACATATTATTTATTCTCCCACTCTTCTTTTCTTTCTCTCACTACTACAAATCCTGTGATATCTAGGACCTATTCTTTATTCACTTGTTCTTCTGGTTTTTAATTTCTTCTCTAAACTTTCCTATGTTTGACATCCTCATTTTTCCTTGTAGATTTTTCTTCATCTCGTACTATTGTCAATCTTGAGAGTATCTGATCTTCCTTTACCTGTTCTTGTTTCATTTTCCAAACCTTCTTATATTTTATATCAATGTTCTCTTTCATAGAAGTGTCCATCATGATTATACAATCATGAGCTATGTGTCCATAGTTATGGCATTTGTAACATTCAATTTCATGTGGGACCACACAAGATTTTCTTTCTTGAACATTTATTCTATGAGCCCTACAATCTTAAACCTCATCTCCAAAGTTATTACAATAAAAACAATGACCATAAAAGAAATTTACATACCTTGAAGTAAATTATATTATTTGTGGTGTAGTTCTTCTGAATTCCTAACTTGGATGATCATGATATTCTCTTATGTGGATCCCTTCATTATGTTTTTATTTCTTGAATGTGGTAGATCTTGTTGAACATGTATCTCTATTATTCTTCTTTAATTCTTGGTGGCCATGATTCCTTCCTTTGAGTACTTCTGCATAAATCTTGCTCTTTTCTTAATTTTTCTTTTCTAGTACCCTCGAATGATTCTCTTCATTATTTACCATTAATGTGGATGTTTCTATATTTTTAACGTTCTTCCTTAGCTTGACGATTTTACTTCTCAATGTGACAACTTATTCTTCAAGCTTCTCAACCTCTTCTTCTTTCTTCATTATCTGAATCTTCGTGACTTCTTCTATATTCTTTGCTTCTTCAAGCTATATTTTCAAGGAAATAATTTCATTTTCAAGTCTTCTATATTCTTGATCAAATTATGATTCAAGTTTATTTAAATCACCATTTCTTTCTTTAAGATGATATGTCAATATCGTCTCTCTCTTTTCATCTTCGTTTCTTTTGGTTTCCAAACACTTCTTCTCTTTTATTGCTTTCTTTTTCAGTTCTTATATTTCGGCTGCCAAGCATTGCTTATATTCCATCTAAATTTTATATGTTTCTTCAATCTTTATGGCTTCTTCTATCTGAGCTCTTCAGTTCTCGATGATTTGCCAGGATTTTTCAAAACTTTGAGCACTTTCCTTTTTCTTCATCAATTCTGTCTTGAGTGACTTATTTTCTTCTCTTTCTTTCTTTAGTTCATCTAAAGCACTAATTATGTCTTCCTTTTAAATCTCAGTTTTGTCTTCTATTTCATAATTTTCAATTTTTAAGTAAATCCATTCAATTTCAAGATTTCTGCACTTTTCAGAGTTAAAGAAAAAGAACTCATCTATGCTGGCTTATGTCACTTCACACTCTTCTTCTTCTGAATCTGTCTGACATGATGAGCATCTTTCTTCATGTTTTGTACATGTATCTTCTTTAGAAAACTCTGACTCTGTGATGGGAGAAAAATAGATATCATGTAGCTTATCCCAAAGTTCTTTATCTCATGAACACTTTCCAACCTTTTCTCTTANTTCTCTTTCTGGTCTTATTCTCATATCATTTTAGTATTATTGTGGTTTTTTTCTGGTTACATTATTTTTCATCTTCCATTTCTAGCTAATTATTTATGTTCTTGATACTATTTTATATTTGGAATATTACACGACCCTTCAAACTTTTTTCCGCCTCAAACTTGATACGTCAGATTCAACCTCAAATTCACTAGTAGAATTTCCAATAGAAATATAAACCATTACCAAATTACTAGACCAAAAAAATCATTAAACCATAACAATTCACTAGATAGATGTTCAATATAAGTGTATGTGAATGTATTAATGAATGACTCCATGAGGTGTATTTATACAAGGGGTAGGTAACTCCCCTCCTTACTTTAGGGCTTCTAGGGTTTTCTTGTTACAAAAACTTTACCCCTTTATTAACCAACTTGTAACCAACTAGGGGTTTATTGACCACTCTTTGGGGCTTTCAACTCTGCAAGACCATATCTCCCTAGCCATGAGGAACTATGTGATGTTCCACATATCACCAAAAATAACACGAAGATTATTATCCATATATGAGTGTATTACCTTACTTTACTCAGTCCTTCATGTTCATATTCCTCATTCAACATTTTTACCAGAATATGCTATCATAATCCTTCAAATGTCTTCAACACAACTCACCATTACTCTCGACCATACAAATGATAATAAACTATCCAATGATCTCATCTCCATTACTTGAAATCTCCAAGGGTTAACATCAATCTCTAAGAGTTGAAATCACTATCCATGGTCACTCTCCAAGGGTTGACATCAATAACAACCAACTATCCAAAACATATGTCCATCAATCTAAACCAACTTTGCAACAATACCCCCCTTTGGCATTGATGGAAACACTCATGCTCAAAATTTCTCTGTGGCCACACTCCTCATCAATGTTTCTCACTCTCCCCCTTTGACATCAATGACAAATGGTATCTCTCTAGGTATCTCTCTTCCTTTGGGGATGCTCCCACTTATTGAACTCTCCTTTGGGATACTCCCCCTATTTGCACTACCTCTATCTTTCCATATTCATGAATTTCTTTATCTTTCACCCTTTGACAAAGGATTAACTCCCCATGTCGATATGTTTCCTCCTGACACTGTACCTGATCTAACCAATCATGGGAAAAATAATAACTCCCCCTATGGGTATGTCTCTCTCTGTCTGCATATTACTGATCTTCCTTTCTATATTCTCTCTCTCTAATGATTTTCCTTCTCTACAAGATGTAGATCTACCTGTGAAATGTTTCATTTCCTCTCTTCTAGTATTGTTTATTGTCCATTGGTGCTTATTCATGTAATTCACCAACATAAATAAAAAACATTCAAAATTTCATTTATTCATTTACTTTTCATGTTCACCTGACCATACTTTCAAATGATTTTGTTCCGATGATATAGATTATGTTGACAATTTCTCTTCAAGGATTATTTTAGGGGATAAATTTCGCTCATGGGCTAATTTTACATGTTTTTTTCCCAAAACAATATTCTCCATTCTAAAAATGATTCGCCCAAATCCTATAGGATTAAATTATTTTACCTTAAAAATCGCCAAAATTTTATACAAACTATATAAAATCCTTAGAAATTTGAATATTTTTACAAAAATATCGCCAAACATTTTATGGTTGGAATATGAAGGATTAGTAAGATTCACCAAGGTTTCTACATTTTAAAATAAATTTCCCTCCTGAAAATCATCCATGTTTCTCTTTCCATGTTTTGATATACCTTTAATTGTTTTCCTTTCTTTAATCAACTGAATTCACGGATTCCAATTGAAAGTACACTGCTATGCATCATTCTTGACCCATTATCTCTATACCTACTAAGCATCCCATGAATCCATCTCTATCCATATGTCACAAATTGTCCATAACTCTGCTACTCAACTTTCCACAATGTTGACCCATCTATCACTATACTATTTTGAAGACTTCACTTGAACATCACATATCAAATGTGTCCACTGCAAATCAAAATATGCATGTCAAGAACAACCTGTACTCAAGATATCTCTTCTTGAAAACAAACATAAACTTCTTCATGTGTAGTTTCCAATTGACACCTGTGTGGGAACACTTCTTTCTCAATCAATCAATCCGTCATTCTATACTTTTGAATCTGTCACTTCTTACTGCTCGAAATATGGTTCTCTAATTTGCACTGAGTCCCCATGTTCAATATTCATATTTTCTATGAGTCTCCAAGCTGGATGGGTTAGAAAAATACTCACTCTAATGCGGAGTAATCTTCCTCTTAGTATGTAGACTCATCATCTCTCTTAAATATGACCTCTTCCTTTCTGTAAGTGGATTCATATTGCACTACAATTCCTTAAAGTACAATCTCTTGAACATATTATTTATTCTCCCACTCTTCTTTTCTTTCTCTCACTACTACAAATCCTGTGATATCTAGGACCTATTCTTTATTCACTTGTTCTTCTGGTTTTTAATTTCTTCTCTAAACTTTCCTATGTTTGACATCCTCATTTTTCCTTGTAGATTTTTCTTCATCTCGTACTATTGTCAATCTTGAGAGTATCTGATCTTCCTTTACCTGTTCTTGTTTCATTTTCCAAACCTTCTTATATTTTATATCAATGTTCTCTTTCATAGAAGTGTCCATCATGATTATACAATCATGAGCTATGTGTCCATAGTTATGGCATTTGTAACATTCAATTTCATGTGGGACCACACAAGATTTTCTTTCTTGAACATTTATTCTATGAGCCCTACAATCTTAAACCTCATCTCCAAAGTTATTACAATAAAAACAATGACCATAAAAGAAATTTACATACCTTGAAGTAAATTATATTATTTGTGGTGTAGTTCTTCTGAATTCCTAACTTGGATGATCATGATATTCTCTTATGTGGATCCCTTCATTATGTTTTTATTTCTTGAATGTGGTAGATCTTGTTGAACATGTATCTCTATTATTCTTCTTTAATTCTTGGTGGCCATGATTCCTTCCTTTGAGTACTTCTGCATAAATCTTGCTCTTTTCTTAATTTTTCTTTTCTAGTACCCTCGAATGATTCTCTTCATTATTTACCATTAATGTGGATGTTTCTATATTTTTAACGTTCTTCCTTAGCTTGACGATTTTACTTCTCAATGTGACAACTTATTCTTCAAGCTTCTCAACCTCTTCTTCTTTCTTCATTATCTGAATCTTCGTGACTTCTTCTATATTCTTTGCTTCTTCAAGCTATATTTTCAAGGAAATAATTTCATTTTCAAGTCTTCTATATTCTTGATCAAATTATGATTCAAGTTTATTTAAATCACCATTTCTTTCTTTAAGATGATATGTCAATATCGTCTCTCTCTTTTCATCTTCGTTTCTTTTGGTTTCCAAACACTTCTTCTCTTTTATTGCTTTCTTTTTCAGTTCTTATATTTCGGCTGCCAAGCATTGCTTATATTCCATCTAAATTTTATATGTTTCTTCAATCTTTATGGCTTCTTCTATCTGAGCTCTTCAGTTCTCGATGATTTGCCAGGATTTTTCAAAACTTTGAGCACTTTCCTTTTTCTTCATCAATTCTGTCTTGAGTGACTTATTTTCTTCTCTTTCTTTCTTTAGTTCATCTAAAGCACTAATTATGTCTTCCTTTTAAATCTCAGTTTTGTCTTCTATTTCATAATTTTCAATTTTTAAGTAAATCCATTCAATTTCAAGATTTCTGCACTTTTCAGAGTTAAAGAAAAAGAACTCATCTATGCTGGCTTATGTCACTTCACACTCTTCTTCTTCTGAATCTGTCTGACATGATGAGCATCTTTCTTCATGTTTTGTACATGTATCTTCTTTAGAAAACTCTGACTCTGTGATGGGAGAAAAATAGATATCATGTAGCTTATCCCAAAGTTCTTTATCTCATGAACACTTTCCAACCTTTTCTCTTA
>JZKD02S0514752.1:284810-295555 GCA_000966675.3 Picea glauca
TTTCCTTTCTTTAATCAACTGAATTCACGGATTCCAATTGAAAGTACACTGCTATGCATCATTCTTGACCCATTATCTCTATACCTACTAAGCATCCCATGAATCCATCTCTATCCATATGTCACAAATTGTCCATAACTCTGCTACTCAACTTTCCACAATGTTGACCCATCTATCACTATACTATTTTGAAGACTTCACTTGAACATCACATATCAAATGTGTCCACTGCAAATCAAAATATGCATGTCAAGAACAACCTGTACTCAAGATATCTCTTCTTGAAAACAAACATAAACTTCTTCATGTGTAGTTTCCAATTGACACCTGTGTGGGAACACTTCTTTCTCAATCAATCAATCCGTCATTCTATACTTTTGAATCTGTCACTTCTTACTGCTCGAAATATGGTTCTCTAATTTGCACTGAGTCCCCATGTTCAATATTCATATTTTCTATGAGTCTCCAAGCTGGATGGGTTAGAAAAATACTCACTCTAATGCGGAGTAATCTTCCTCTTAGTATGTAGACTCATCATCTCTCTTAAATATGACCTCTTCCTTTCTGTAAGTGGATTCATATTGCACTACAATTCCTTAAAGTACAATCTCTTGAACATATTATTTATTCTCCCACTCTTCTTTTCTTTCTCTCACTACTACAAATCCTGTGATATCTAGGACCTATTCTTTATTCACTTGTTCTTCTGGTTTTTAATTTCTTCTCTAAACTTTCCTATGTTTGACATCCTCATTTTTCCTTGTAGATTTTTCTTCATCTCGTACTATTGTCAATCTTGAGAGTATCTGATCTTCCTTTACCTGTTCTTGTTTCATTTTCCAAACCTTCTTATATTTTATATCAATGTTCTCTTTCATAGAAGTGTCCATCATGATTATACAATCATGAGCTATGTGTCCATAGTTATGGCATTTGTAACATTCAATTTCATGTGGGACCACACAAGATTTTCTTTCTTGAACATTTATTCTATGAGCCCTACAATCTTAAACCTCATCTCCAAAGTTATTACAATAAAAACAATGACCATAAAAGAAATTTACATACCTTGAAGTAAATTATATTATTTGTGGTGTAGTTCTTCTGAATTCCTAACTTGGATGATCATGATATTCTCTTATGTGGATCCCTTCATTATGTTTTTATTTCTTGAATGTGGTAGATCTTGTTGAACATGTATCTCTATTATTCTTCTTTAATTCTTGGTGGCCATGATTCCTTCCTTTGAGTACTTCTGCATAAATCTTGCTCTTTTCTTAATTTTTCTTTTCTAGTACCCTCGAATGATTCTCTTCATTATTTACCATTAATGTGGATGTTTCTATATTTTTAACGTTCTTCCTTAGCTTGACGATTTTACTTCTCAATGTGACAACTTATTCTTCAAGCTTCTCAACCTCTTCTTCTTTCTTCATTATCTGAATCTTCGTGACTTCTTCTATATTCTTTGCTTCTTCAAGCTATATTTTCAAGGAAATAATTTCATTTTCAAGTCTTCTATATTCTTGATCAAATTATGATTCAAGTTTATTTAAATCACCATTTCTTTCTTTAAGATGATATGTCAATATCGTCTCTCTCTTTTCATCTTCGTTTCTTTTGGTTTCCAAACACTTCTTCTCTTTTATTGCTTTCTTTTTCAGTTCTTATATTTCGGCTGCCAAGCATTGCTTATATTCCATCTAAATTTTATATGTTTCTTCAATCTTTATGGCTTCTTCTATCTGAGCTCTTCAGTTCTCGATGATTTGCCAGGATTTTTCAAAACTTTGAGCACTTTCCTTTTTCTTCATCAATTCTGTCTTGAGTGACTTATTTTCTTCTCTTTCTTTCTTTAGTTCATCTAAAGCACTAATTATGTCTTCCTTTTAAATCTCAGTTTTGTCTTCTATTTCATAATTTTCAATTTTTAAGTAAATCCATTCAATTTCAAGATTTCTGCACTTTTCAGAGTTAAAGAAAAAGAACTCATCTATGCTGGCTTATGTCACTTCACACTCTTCTTCTTCTGAATCTGTCTGACATGATGAGCATCTTTCTTCATGTTTTGTACATGTATCTTCTTTAGAAAACTCTGACTCTGTGATGGGAGAAAAATAGATATCATGTAGCTTATCCCAAAGTTCTTTATCTCATGAACACTTTCCAACCTTTTCTCTTATTGGATCAAGTAATCCTTCCCAGATGAAATCCATAGTTATTTTGTTATTCTTGTTCAATTACTTCTTGGTTGTAGTCTTTAATTTCTTTGTAAAATTATATCCTATCACAACTGAATACCAAATATCATATCCATGTGCCGCTAAAACAATTTTTGTTCTTATCCTCAACATCTCATACTTTAGACCACTCTGACCATCAAACATTGGTACTCCATTCTTAGTAAATTCCATGATCTCCTTCCAGTGGTTAAATTATATTTTGAAGGAACCGACTCTGATACCAATTTTTGGATTACTGAGAGGGGGGTGGGGGTGGGGGGGTGAATCAATAATGAGCAATTTATACCACTTTTAACCACTGTATATATTTTTTATCTTTACCAACAATATTTAGCAGTTTATCATCAATATATCTAAGCATATAAACATAAGCAACATCACATCAAGAACTTAGTACACCAATATTTATGTGGAAACCTAAATGGGAGAAAACCACATAATTCTTTCTTATGTATATCAAGAATTCATTCATAGGAAGCAACACATTCTCAATTCTCCAACTACAACTGGAAGGATGCAACAACCCCCTATTCTCAAGCTCCAACCTGAAGGAAGCTACAACTCCATGATTCTTTGGATCCAACGAGAAGGAGGCTACAACCCCCTAGGTTCTTTGGCTCCAACCACCTACTTCTCAAGATCCAAGCTGAAGGAAGATCTAACTCCATCATTCTATGGCTACAAACAGAAGGAGGCTACAACCCCCTATGTTCTTTGTCTACAACCGAAAGGTGGCTACGACCACCTATCCTTGCCCCGTCCTGCCACCCTGAAGTTAAATTCCAAATAGATGATGAAAACACTACCACATTGTCACTTTGAGATATTCCATTATAAACATGTACCAATATGTGCCAACAACATGTAACCAACCTATACCAATAGCTTGTGATCAACCTGTACCTATAACCTTCCTGTACCAACCAAACCAACAGGTAAACAACCTGGTTGTGATGCAAATATTGTATGTACGCACCCTGTCTATACTTCATCTTGTGTATGTATGAGACCTTTCTATACTACAACCCACATACACCTTATGAGAATTAGGGTTTACACCTTTATGAAATATGACTCTTTGCTACCTCTATTACTTTCACTGTCACTACCACTATCACTAATACTGTCATAGTCACTGCCACTGTCACGGATACTGAACCAGATCCTCTCACATGGATCATATACCAAAGACACCTCTAAACTAGATGTCCAATAAACGCATGCCTCAACCAAGCATGATCCAACATCACCACATACCATCACAATATATGTGTATCAACCATGTACCAACATGTATCATGCATTAACCTATACCACAACCATATATCAACATGTACCATCAACCATGTACAAACCATGTACATGTACCGTATACCATACCATGTGCCAACCATGAAAATCAACAATGTACATCAACCATGCACATCAATACATGTACCTTATACCATACCATGTGTCAACCATGAAATGTATCTCATATACCATATCAAGCATCAAACATGTAATACACCATGTACCATAAGATATGTTGAACAAGTATTACCAAGAGCGTATCTCAACCAAGTACCATCACCACTAAGAGATGTCTCTCATACATATATTACCATATGCCAAGTGTATATCTCAATAATGTATCAATATTAATGGTAGACCACTAACACAAAAACCATACACCTTGTACCAATAAACCAAGAAGTGTACCAACAATGTATCTCGCCCAACGTGTACCATATACCATGAAATGTCTCTAGTCATATGCCTCAATCATGCTCCTAAATATCATAAATATTTAGTCTCATAACACAATATGACAAGCCTCAAGTATATGCCAATATCACAAAGATGTGCCTCTAACAAGGAACCATAACAACCATATACTAAGTACCAAGAGTGTGTCTCAAGAATATAACAATCTTACCTCAACCATGAACCATCAAGGGCCTCCAAGGAATACCTTAAGCATGTGCCATATCATCCAATATTCAAGCCTCAAACAGATACATAAATGGCATACCTTTACTCATGAGAACTTGTAGAATGAAGACATGGGAACTTGCTTCAGACTTCATGGACCTGGTACTAACATCCAATGAAGTTTTTTTATGATTTTTTCACATGTACGCTACCTCTTCATGTACAACCCACGTACATATGCTACCTCTTCTACTATCATCCCACGTATGTACGCTACCTCTTCTACTGGTAGCTCGTGTATGCCTCGAAAACTAGGGTTTTTTAAGCTCTGCAACTCCGAAACTTCTGGCCCTTCATAATTTTCACTGCCTCAAACTTGGTACGTCAGATACAACCTCAAATTCACTAGTAGGGTTTCCAATAGAAATAAAAACCATTACCAAATTACTAGACCATAACAATCACTAAACCATTTGTTAAACCACAACAATTCACTAGATAGATGTTCAATATAAGTGTATGTGAATGTACTAATGAATGACTCCATGAGGTGTATTTATACAAGTGATAGGTAACTCCCCTCATTACTTTAGGGATTCTATGGTTTTCTTGTTAAAACAAATTTACCCCTTTATTAACCAACTTGTAACCAACTAGGGGTTTCTTGACCACTCTTTGGGGATTCCAACTTTGCAAGATCATATCTCCCTAGCCGTGAGGAACTATGTGATGTTCCACATATCACCAAAAATGGCACGACGATTATTATCCATCTATGAGTGTATTACCTTAATTTACTTAATCCTTCAATTATATATTCCTTATTCAACATTTTTAATGGAATATTCTATCAAAATCCTTCAAATGTCTCTGACACAACTCACCATAACTCTCGACCATACAAATGATAATAAACTATCCAATGATCTTGTCCACATCACTGTACACATCACTTGAACTCTTCAAGGGTTGACATCATTATCCATGGTCACTCTTCAAGAGATGACATCAATGACAACCAACTATCCAAACCATCTGTCCATCAATCTAAACCAATTGTCTAACAAATTGATGTTGGTCGATGCATTGACAAAAGCATTACCAAGGATCAAGTTTGAGTTTTGAAAAGAAGAATTCAATGTAATACAACCTCATTGAAATATTTGACTAAGTGGGAGTGTCATGAGTAGGATAATAATAGTCTAATATTTAGGGGTTTTAATTAGCCATTAGAATTTTGTCTTAATAACTTGACAATTAGCAATTACATAATTTGTTTTTTGTTGTTTTAGATTATTTTTTTTTAAGCAATAAGCTCTATATGTCACCATGAGAAATTCTCTACCAGGATAACAATACTAAACTCTATTTTTTCATCTATCTATATATAACTATTCATTTCATAATCTCAATTCTCTTCAAGAGTTGTATGGATCAATAAGTTGAAATCTAAATCACTTTGGAACAAGTAACGATGGAATTGATCAATGTTTCTTCCTTTTAATATCATTTTTGCATTGGTTCACAAAATTCTATTGATCTATGATATAATTTATTTCAAAGTGTCCATTACTGAGATCTGGTTCCAAAGGTGAAGTTGGGTTCTTCTACATTTTGGATAAAATATTTCATTGAATTAATGTGAATTTATTATTAAAGTGAGTGTCCTAATAAGTTTAGAATTTCTTTGTGATTATGGTTCTGAATTCCAATAAGGTTCAGTTGAATGAAAAATATGTATTCATGGGTTGGGTTGAAGCCTGTGTTTTCCCCCAAAGTTCAAGAACTACAACATGTCATCAGAGTAGGTGCTTGAGAACGTGTTGAAATGTAGTTCTCAGGTCTGAGGATTTGTGAAATCCACACTATAAAGAACAAGTAACAAGTGGTAACATGAAAGCTTTATCTTTTCAATGAGTCGATGGAGACAGACGAGTTCAGAGTTCAGTCAAGTAGAACAGATGACAGGGTGGCGGCATTGGATAGGGAGATTGCTTGGGCAAGAGAGACACGGGAAGCTCCATAGCTCACTATGAGAAATGTTCTGCGTTCTATTTTCTTCATTATGTTCCAGCCTAGCAATATCTTGACCCTGTATAATTAGTTGTTTGCCGAGACATGAAAGAGGGCACAATGCTAGGATGGATTACGAGAGTTATTAAATCGGGTACTCAATAACTCTGCAGTCCTGTGAAAACACTGTCTAGATCTTCTCTTTAAGACTGTATGCACTTTAACAAACATGCAATATAGGTTTTTTCATGTCACTATTGATCGGGGAGGACTTCATGCTTACCAGGTATGAACTTTGATGTGAAAAACTAGGGGTCAATCGGGGTTCGGAGTTTCAGCGTTTACGAACGCTCGACCCAAAACAAAACACCCCAACGATTGCCAAAACACAAAATCGCGAAAGAGGTGTGGGGCCCTAGCAAATCGAAGTTCGGGGTTCGGGGTTTGCTAACCCTCGATGGAAAAACAAAACAATTATTGTCGAAATGTGAAACAAGGCTTATTCAAATTTGGGGTTCAACATTTACAAATACCCAACGTAAAAACAAAACAACTATACTCGAAATGTGAAATGATATCACGCTTTGGGCCCACAAGTTCTATTTCGGAGTTTTGAAAACTAAATAACTCCGTGCACTCCAACAAACAAGTCCCNACTCCATCATTTTATGGCTACAAACAAAAGGAGGCTACAACCCCCTATGTTCTCTGGCTACAACCGAAAGGTGGCTACAACCACCTATCCTTGCCCCGTCCTGCCACCCTGAAGTTAAATTCCAAATAAATGATGAAAACACTACCACATTGTCACTTTGATATATTCCATTATAAACATGTACCAATATGTGCCAACAACATATAACCAACCTATACCAATAGATTGTGATCAACCTGTACCTATAACTTTCCTGTACCAACCAAACCAACAGGTAAACAACCTGGCTGTGATGTAAATATTGTATGTACGCACCCTGTCTATACTTCATCTTGTGTATGTATGAGACCTTTTTATACTACAACCCACATACACCTTATGAGAATTAGGGTTTACACCTTTATGAAATCTGACTCTTTGCTACCTCTATTACTTTCACTGTCACTACCACTGTCACTAATACTGTCATAGTCACTGCCACTGTCACGGATACTCAACCAGATCTTCTCACATGGATCATATACCAAAGACACCTCTAAACTAGATGTCCAATAAACGCATGCCTCAACCAAGCATGATCCAACATCACCACATACCATCAAAATATATGTGTATCAACCATGTACCAACATGTATCATGCATTAACCTATACCACAACCATATATCAACATGTACCATCAACCATGTACAAACCATGTACATGTACCGTATACCATACCATGTGCCAACCATGAAAATCAACAATGTACATCAACCATGCACATCAATACATGTACCTTATACCATACCATGTGTCAACCATGAAATGTATCTCATATACCATATCAAGCATCAAACATGTAATACACCATGTACCATAAGATATGTTGAACAAGTATTACCAAGAGCGTATCTCAACCAAGTACCATCACCACTAAGAGATGTCTCTCATACATATATTACCATATGCCAAGTGTATATCTCAATAATGTATCAATATTAATGGTAGACCACTAACACAAAAACCATACACCTTGTACCAATAAACCAAGAAGTGTACCAACAATGTATCTCGCCCAACGTGTACCATATACCATGAAATGTCTCTAGTCATATGCCTCAATCATGCTCCTAAATATCATAAATATTTAGTCTCATAACACAATATGACAAGCCTCAAGTATATGCCAATATCACAAAGATGTGCCTCTAACAAGGAACCATAACAACCATATACTAAGTACCAAGAGTGTGTCTCAAGAATATAACAATCTTACCTCAACCATGAACCATCAAGGGCCTCCAAGGAATACCTTAAGCATGTGCCATATCATCCAATATTCAAGCCTCAAACAGATACATAAATGGCATACCTTTACTCATGAGAACTTGTAGAATGAAGACATGGGAACTTGCTTCAGACTTCATGGACCTGGTACTAACATCCAATGAAGTTTTTTTATGATTTTTTCACATGTACGCTACCTCTTCATGTACAACCCACGTACATATGCTACCTCTTCTACTATCATCCCACGTATGTACGCTACCTCTTCTACTGGTAGCTCGTGTATGCCTCGAAAACTAGGGTTTTTTAAGCTCTGCAACTCCGAAACTTCTGGCCCTTCATAATTTTCACTGCCTCAAACTTGGTACGTCAGATACAACCTCAAATTCACTAGTAGGGTTTCCAATAGAAATAAAAACCATTACCAAATTACTAGACCATAACAATCACTAAACCATTTGTTAAACCACAACAATTCACTAGATAGATGTTCAATATAAGTGTATGTGAATGTACTAATGAATGACTCCATGAGGTGTATTTATACAAGTGATAGGTAACTCCCCTCATTACTTTAGGGATTCTATGGTTTTCTTGTTAAAACAAATTTACCCCTTTATTAACCAACTTGTAACCAACTAGGGGTTTCTTGACCACTCTTTGGGGATTCCAACTTTGCAAGATCATATCTCCCTAGCCGTGAGGAACTATGTGATGTTCCACATATCACCAAAAATGGCACGACGATTATTATCCATCTATGAGTGTATTACCTTAATTTACTTAATCCTTCAATTATATATTCCTTATTCAACATTTTTAATGGAATATTCTATCAAAATCCTTCAAATGTCTCTGACACAACTCACCATAACTCTCGACCATACAAATGATAATAAACTATCCAATGATCTTGTCCACATCACTGTACACATCACTTGAACTCTTCAAGGGTTGACATCATTATCCATGGTCACTCTTCAAGAGATGACATCAATGACAACCAACTATCCAAACCATCTGTCCATCAATCTAAACCAATTGTCTAACAAATTGATGTTGGTCGATGCATTGACAAAAGCATTACCAAGGATCAAGTTTGAGTTTTGAAAAGAAGAATTCAATGTAATACAACCTCATTGAAATATTTGACTAAGTGGGAGTGTCATGAGTAGGATAATAATAGTCTAATATTTAGGGGTTTTAATTAGCCATTAGAATTTTGTCTTAATAACTTGACAATTAGCAATTACATAATTTGTTTTTTGTTGTTTTAGATTATTTTTTTTTAAGCAATAAGCTCTATATGTCACCATGAGAAATTCTCTACCAGGATAACAATACTAAACTCTATTTTTTCATCTATCTATATATAACTATTCATTTCATAATCTCAATTCTCTTCAAGAGTTGTATGGATCAATAAGTTGAAATCTAAATCACTTTGGAACAAGTAACGATGGAATTGATCAATGTTTCTTCCTTTTAATATCATTTTTGCATTGGTTCACAAAATTCTATTGATCTATGATATAATTTATTTCAAAGTGTCCATTACTGAGATCTGGTTCCAAAGGTGAAGTTGGGTTCTTCTACATTTTGGATAAAATATTTCATTGAATTAATGTGAATTTATTATTAAAGTGAGTGTCCTAATAAGTTTAGAATTTCTTTGTGATTATGGTTCTGAATTCCAATAAGGTTCAGTTGAATGAAAAATATGTATTCATGGGTTGGGTTGAAGCCTGTGTTTTCCCCCAAAGTTCAAGAACTACAACATGTCATCAGAGTAGGTGCTTGAGAACGTGTTGAAATGTAGTTCTCAGGTCTGAGGATTTGTGAAATCCACACTATAAAGAACAAGTAACAAGTGGTAACATGAAAGCTTTATCTTTTCAATGAGTCGATGGAGACAGACGAGTTCAGAGTTCAGTCAAGTAGAACAGATGACAGGGTGGCGGCATTGGATAGGGAGATTGCTTGGGCAAGAGAGACACGGGAAGCTCCATAGCTCACTATGAGAAATGTTCTGCGTTCTATTTTCTTCATTATGTTCCAGCCTAGCAATATCTTGACCCTGTATAATTAGTTGTTTGCCGAGACATGAAAGAGGGCACAATGCTAGGATGGATTACGAGAGTTATTAAATCGGGTACTCAATAACTCTGCAGTCCTGTGAAAACACTGTCTAGATCTTCTCTTTAAGACTGTATGCACTTTAACAAACATGCAATATAGGTTTTTTCATGTCACTATTGATCGGGGAGGACTTCATGCTTACCAGGTATGAACTTTGATGTGAAAAACTAGGGGTCAATCGGGGTTCGGAGTTTCAGCGTTTACGAACGCTCGACCCAAAACAAAACACCCCAACGATTGCCAAAACACAAAATCGCGAAAGAGGTGTGGGGCCCTAGCAAATCGAAGTTCGGGGTTCGGGGTTTGCTAACCCTCGATGGAAAAACAAAACAATTATTGTCGAAATGTGAAACAAGGCTTATTCAAATTTGGGGTTCAACATTTACAAATACCCAACGTAAAAACAAAACAACTATACTCGAAATGTGAAATGATATCACGCTTTGGGCCCACAAGTTCTATTTCGGAGTTTTGAAAACTAAATAACTCCGTGCACTCCAACAAACAAGTCCC
>JZKD02S0514797.1:0-16792 GCA_000966675.3 Picea glauca
ACACACTTGCTCATGCATGAAGAAAATCAACCACTTGTGATGACCTTGCTGTTGTCTCTAGCTGCTGTAGCATCAGTTCTCCATACAGTCTTGCACTAATTCTCTAATCAATCTCTTGCTAACTTGTTTCTTGCTTAAATTAACCCTTTCCATGAGCAATCTCCTCAATATATAAGAAATGATAAATTAGTTACTTGGATAGGGAATGATCCCAAGATATATGGAATGCCAGCACCTGACTAACCATTCGAAATCCAGCTCATCCTTCTAGAAGATTCCCTTCTAGAAGGTTCGAGAATTTTATCTTTTTCCTCTTTAAGAGCATGTTCGCACCCTAATAATGAGTACAATGCAATAAGTTCTCACCTCAGCTTAAGGTAGCCTACGAGAATCAGGCATTCTCGCAGGAGAATATATAAGTAGCCTGCGAACATGTTTCAAAATGTGAGTTCTGGAAGAAGACAACTGTAACTTTTCTCAGGAAAGTGTTCTTGTTAAAGAGCTTGATTTTCCATCATCATAACATCATCATGACATCATCACCATGACCAAATTTGTGGATAACACTTTCCTATCTCATATTGTCTGATTAAATTTTGTAATTCTTGGACAACGCCCTCATCCTGAATCAACTTAATGCAAGTATATAGAAATTCCATGAGCTTGCTTAACTCTTTTCCTTCTCTTGGCGAAGTAGACTGATCAAATTCATGAGGCATTCCATATTCTCTTACTTCTAGTCATGTATTTGATGAAGAAATTTGATCTTCTTTGAGCTCTTTTCTTGCCTCCTCAAATACTTGTCTTTATTTCTTTGCATCAAAAGTTGGGGTCTTCTCTGCAACTTTCCTAACTCCCGAGTCTTATGTAGTATTTCCTTGGATAATTCTGTCTTCTCCAGTATCAGTGCCTCCTCTAGTTATAACATCGAATCTAGGTTCTTATCCACGAGGTTCAACATATATCAGTTGTACTTGCGAGTTTTGTTGAGGTCCTTGTCTCTCCTGACGCTTAGCCAACAATGTTGGACATTCCTCGATAACGTGTTCGAAAGAGTTGTAATAGCTGCAAGTAGTGCAAGGGTTCTGACAGTCTCTTGTGAGGTGTCCAGGTTGTGCACATTTTTAGCAGATGATCTATCCTCAGCCTTGACCCATACCCCCTCCTCGTCCTCGTCCTCTGAATCCACCATGAGGGTTGAAATTTCCTCTCCTAGGGGAGTTGTACTGTGTAGTGTTTCCCTCTTGTTGTACTTCGCCTTGAAATTTGTATATATCTCTTGACCTTTCATGCATGAGATCATAATCCCTACAATCCCTATCATCGTTCCCCACAGAGTTACAAAACATGCAATACAAATTTGTGGGTGTTTGAACATATTTTTGAATGTAATAGCACTCACCAGGGCGATGTCTATTTTGGCATACTTCGCACCAAGGTAAGGTGACTTGCTTCAAAGGGCACAGAGATCCCAAGGCCAAGTATTCATGGAATAGGGGACGATGTTCCTTGTCATGTCCCTCTGATCTACATATGACACACCATATTTCTTCTCTTTTATATTTTCCCTTGTCTTTCTTCATTTCTTCGACCTGCAGAGACAAACTAGTTAGTTGACTCAATATCTGACTCATGCCTGAGCTGGTTTCTCCCATAGGGGTTGGTTCTAACTTCATGGAGATCTCCAGCGCTTCAACCTACGAAGAAATCTTCTTTTGCATCAGAGGAAATCTGATGTGTGGTAAGAGGGCAACAATGAACCACTCTTTGTTCTGCTCATCTCGGATTTGAAAATTCAATCGTCCTGTTAAGGTCTTGAATCTCTGGTCGAATTCCCAAACAGGTTCGACTATATTTTGCTTGATATCTTTCAGCTCTATAATACATTGTGACTCTGACTTGGGTTTGTTGAACATTGCAATCAACGCATTCTTGATCTCATTCAACGGCTTAGGCTGTGCAATTCCTTGGACAAGCATCATGTACCAGCTTAGTGCGCAATCTCGAAGGGCATTACTAAACTGGGTTCTGTTAACAGCTTCATTGGTGACATTTTTAATATTTCATACGACTTCACATAGAAACCAGTGCTGATCAATATCTTTAGATCCATCTCCCCTAAAGATAGGGAGTCTCATCTCATCTACCATAGATCTTCCTAGGTTTCCTGTCTGAGTATGTGGTGGACTACTAGTGCCAGTGCTTTGAACACTCTAGTGACTTGGATTACTCTGATTGATTAATGTTGTTGAGATAATGGGAGGATTAATAGTACTTACCTCAGCAGTCTGCGCAGTTCCTGAAGCTTCTGGCTCGTCTCGGCGAGGTTCTTCAGCTTCCTCTTCCTCTGCCCTAGCGAGTTATGAATGCTATTCATCTGTTAGGTCTGCCTCTTCTCCACTATAGAAACCCTTATCCCCGTAGTTCTTCTTAAATAAGTTCGCAAGATGAACTTATCTAAACGCTCTCCCACTACACGTATGTCCAGCCTATTTGTCGTTGTCCCTGTCTGAATTTTTGAACATTAGCTTTTTCCAAATCCGACCAATCTACTGGAAATTCAAGATGTTCTTCTCATGCAACAACATCTTGATCCTCAACTTCAGAAAATGTAAAAATTTTCCTCTGGGTCCCTTGAAGAAATATCTCTCCACTTGGCTATGTGACTCTACTCTGTCAACAACAAACTCGGTGATGTACCCTCCAATGGTGATATCAAACTAGTGATCTAATGATCATGACACAGTGTTATCAACTCTCTTGACCTTCTTGATCAACATCGACATCCAAACTACAGGAGTTCTAGATCTGATCTTAAACTGGGTATCTGCTAACCTAGCTAACCACTCATATATCTCCTGATGGATTCCTCCAAAGAAAATCTCATGTATATCGGTAAAGATATATCTCTCCAACCAATCCTCTGTGCTAAGATTAGGGTTCTTGTTCTGGGCTTCAGCGAAGTCCCTCTCTTGATCCTCTATCCACTTGTGAATATCTATCTTTGATGGGAACCACCTTGACATTCCCTCAAGAATATTCTTGTCCCAACAACATAACCATTTTTTGGCAGAGGGGAAGGCCCAGGATTCAAATCCAAGAGCGCACCAACAAGCCCAAACTATTGGCCCTTTTGGCTACACCTGCGAAGAAGATGCAGTCTCACCTGAAGCAGCTATGGGGGGGTTGCAGGATAGAGATGTCTACAACCAAGGGAAATGTCAAGTGGATCTAATACTAGAACAATACATCATGCATATATCACGTATCAACTTAGATCTATTCCATACATCTTATTAGATCTACCACAGTATTTCAATAATAATGTATCAAATGATAAGAACAGAGCATCAATAACATATAACACAAAGTATACGTGGTTCACCCTCTCTCTAGGGCTAAGTCCACATAACTTTGCTTTATAATATATTAAGATGGAGCATATAGTTTTGATCTGCGCTCTTAGCCAACATATCTTCTCTCTTCTTCTCTCGATCTCTTCCCTTCCTGCGCACCCAACTGCAAGACTTGATCTTTGCACCTATATGGAGATCTTACAACACCATAAGGCTCTCACTCTTAGCACTTCTCCCTCTCACAGTACTTCTTACTCAATAACAATAACAATCACAATCCCAACATTTATCTTACCAACCCAACCCAAGTCCTCTTGACCTTTATTTATACTTTACAATGGCTCACTGACATCCTTAGGCTGAAGCCTAAGTGTCAAAACCCTAGATACCAAAACCTAGGTGTCTAAAACCCTAGGTCAACTTGACCCGTGTTTTCAGGGCTTCGCCAACCTGTCTTTCCTTCCTTCTCGCGCGGTGCTCCAAAGAATATGATGGTGGCTTCTTGTTCTCGCCGAGTTGTCCACAATCCTTCTTTATTTCTAATCTGTCATTCTCAATCTCCTCATCCAACAACTTACTTTCTCATACTTCGCTCCATCTTTTCTGCTCTTTTGCTCACTTTGACCCAGTAACAGTCACTGTGTCTTTTGTGAAGTTCTCGTTTTGCCTTTTCTTCCTTGATCTTTTCTTGCTTCCATAACCAGGGGCCACCACCATACCAATACCCAGATAAATGATAAGACAATTCCCCACAGAAGATAGAAAGCTTCTGCCAATGATCTTGTGATGCCTTATTCCATCAACCATTCATAAAATCAGCCAGACACAAGTGCATAAGAGCTAAAATAGCTAAGGAGGCCAAACATTTCAAGCCAA
This sequence comes from Picea glauca, assembly GCA_000966675.3. Lineage (NCBI taxonomy): Eukaryota > Viridiplantae > Streptophyta > Pinopsida > Pinales > Pinaceae > Picea > Picea glauca. The sequence goes on from JZKD02S0514797.1 coordinate 4,233, forward strand.
AACCTCTTGTGTGAGGAGAGTTATGATTTGAAATGAGATCTCATGATCTCTATTTATACAAAAATTAGACAACATGGTTTGTGCACAAAACAAGGAGTAAAACACAATATTAGGGGTCAACAACCCTAATCTTTCCCCCTTAACATAATAATATTAAACAATTCACTTAAAATTTCATCTTTTGCATAAATTAAACCCTAATCTAGGATGATGTCACCCCTTTAGGGGACGTTTTGCCACTTTGAGGAGGCCATTGGTGTTGGAGAAGCAAGGAAATGCATCCCAATGCCACGCAACAAGAATATAAATGATCTCATCATGGTGAATACCTTCTTCCCCTCAAAACGTCCATGTACAAATGAGTGGCACCTCACCACCAAGCCCTAGCCCCCATGGTCATGACATCATGCTAAAAAATGGGATGTTTTGCCCCTCCTAGGAAAATATTTTGGCAAGAAATGGGTGGGATAGGTCGTCCAAGTCATATCTCTCTCATCTGGTATGCAGGCCCCTGGAATCCAACCTCCGGGATTGTAGCCCCATGGTAACCCAATATAAGCTTGTTCTCCCAAAATTGTCCACCAGTTAGGTCTTGCAAAGACAAATGAACACTCCCTCCAAGGATCTCAAGTCATAACATCATGATAAGTGGATCCAATCAATAAATAATCCATCTAAGTATGTGCATAAAATATTACTATATCAAACAATTAACATCTCAAAGACACTATGCGACTTTCCAAGATTAAGTATGGGAGGATTGACGAGGTCTCCTATTGGGTAGATATTTCCCTAGGTCAAGGAGAGCCTCCAAGAGGTCCCTCTCTAAGCCTTGTCGAGTGTATGAGGTGGATGGGGTCAAGAATCAATGGGAATAGGGATCATGACATACTAGGGGTCGTAGTGTCTCATTCATGGGTGCCTTTGTAGAGGGTGTGTGGTACCTTCATTCGCAATGCAATTTTTCTAAGACCATCATTTGACTTTTATCTTTATTTATTTATATTTTCTTTATCACAAGGAGAGGTTTAAGGTCACTTCCCTGGCATGGTGACCAGATGGTGGAAATGTCACCCACAAATTCCTAATGGAAATGAGAAGGTTGGCTCGTGATGAGACCCCATTTCTCTTAGCCATGCAACTAAGAGTCACCACCCTGGTTTGTTGACCAGATAATGACAATGTCATACTACTATATATCCATGGACAATATAGGTCAACTCATGATGAGACCTCCTATCCTTCAATATACCTTTCAGACATTTCTTTGTTATATTATGGGTCCCCTTTTATTCAAAGATAAGCATTTTATTCTTTCTTGGGTGATCCCTGGGCGAAGCATCTGGAAGTTTCATATATGGCTTTTATCTTTTACCCAACATGAACCCCTTTGGGCCTTTAACCCCTTCTTCCCATAGAATGAGGGACAACCCCTTCTTGGGACAATACACCCTAAAATCCCAAGAGATAAGGAAACAAAGGGGAATAATGATGGAAAATGGTAAGTATGGTCGAGAACGGTATGATGGCTTATTAAAAGATTTTCCGGTAGAAAAATCGTTCCCAAAAAAGACCACTTACTAGGTGCTATAGCGGGAAAACTCCCCTATGGACTACACTAGGGTTCAACATGTAGGCAGAGATAACCATCTAAAGTCTCCTACTTTTTAAAAACTACCCCAGATACACCCCACATTCATGCATAAAACACAAAGTAAAAATATCCAGTAACTCTACCTTAAACTCCATGTCCGAAGTCGGTCCTTTTGCATTTGGTTGTTCCTTGACTACAAGTCTCCTCCCAAGGCTGACCTATGCTCATAAAAAGACAAAAAAATAACTACGAACATTCATCTTATATATGAATTAATGGGTTATATGTTATAATCAAATATAAATCAAACATAAAGATTGAACACATCATATTCAGGACAGAAAAAGTATTCCTTTTTATTAATCTCACAAAGTTACTTACAATGAGATCGACGAATTCTCCTAGAACCTAGTCTGGGCTCCTCTTCACCAAGCTCCAACTGCATTTCCACATATCTTTCTCCTCTTCGGCTCTCTCTAAGGAGTGGATTAGGATTGCAATGGAGAAAAAAGGCAAGAATAGGGAATCCTAGCTCAAAACTCACAATGTGGCTACAAATTCTTGGGACAAGGGGGGAAAGTGAAATGGGTAGAGTTTCACTATTCTTATTATTCTCTTTGGAATGAGACCCTAACACCTCCTTTTATATGACAAAATGATGGTTATTCGGTTGGGTGACGGGATATAGGCGGTCAAACAGTTGGAAAACTACCCAATAGCCCATAATCTTAACGAATTCTTGACAACTTTTTAATTTTTGAAACATTTGTGGGTATATGCAGGTTGTAATGGTGCAACTAGCATATGTACATGAGTTTTAGTGGTGCAACAAGCATGTGTATGTGGGAAGTACTGGTGTAGGGCATGCACATCTTCAAAAATATCTTTTTTTAGAAGAGCTGCTCAATGATGGCTTGGAAAAAATAGCAAGTAAGATGGCCTGATGCCAGGTATGCATGTATGGTGCAATTTAGGGTTATAACACTAGGGTACAATGTCAACCACCAAGGTGAAGCAGGGAAAAAGGCATAAATTCCAAGCACATATCATGAAATCTAGAGCAATCTAAGATACAACATAATCAAATGGCTTAGGTATTGAAATGATGTTCAACATAATACTAGCTTGTACCTCATGGAGCAAGACCCACTTCCTTATAAAAGCCAACTGGTGTGGTGGATTTCATTTGTAAACATGTGACCATCTATAGTGTTGAGTGGGTTTTCCATATGTGCAAAGGGTACGGTTGGTCATGTAGTCTCTCAACACTCCATATCTACATCCTGAGGGCCTCGAGACATCATCTCCTTAGTTATCCAAAAAATTGGGGATAGAAAACCTAAAGTTCATGGACCATGACATCACTGATGCACAAACATTCCCAGAGTTGGCCAGGGAAAAATATTTGTGCACGAGGAGAATATCCGGTACAAGAGAAATCTTGTTGGAGACATAGGATGGTGACGAGGTTGGAGAAGGCATGTATATTGAACTTGTTGGAAATTACACATTTCAAGGGAATTTTGGAGCTTAATGCATGTGTGAAGGTGTTTCTCAGTGGTTTCCATGGGTGCAAACTATGTCTTGATCCCCTGGTGTCAATTGACAGTACACTGATTGCATGCATTACACGACTCCCAAAATCTGGTGAAGATCCGACCCTTTTATTCAATAAGGCAGGAGAGTGATCCCTCTCAGATTTGATGAAGGAAAGTTCCATACATTGAGGGGAAAAAGAGGGATGGATGTGAAAAAAATCCATGATGACAATGTTATATTTATGACACAGATTCTAGTCTACAATTTGTTGTGCAAGTGTCGCAAAGATGAAGTACCAGCTGCAGTCATTGCAACTATAGAGAAATGTTTTGGAAGGGTTCATATGAACTGGGCCACCTTCTTGGTGAACCAGTTTTTACAAGATTGCATTGAGGCCCAAGAGAAGGGCACAACATTCCATTATGCATGGTTCTCTATATTTATTGCGCTGGTTAGGTGGAAAGAACCTGAGTACTACCAACACATGCGCATATCAGGAAGAGGAAATTTGGTTGGGAGATATGCCAACTTATGGCATACAATGATTAAGAGAAGACAAAATGACTCCAATGCCACATTTTATGTATACTTGAAAAATATCATGCATCTAGTTGCACACACCCTGTACATATCAACAAAGATGGTAGAAACATATAAATATATCGCGTGGTTTAAAGCATTCATGCACCACATGTATTTGCAGGACAAGAAGGACCTAGCATGCTAGAGGCTGAAAACTAGTTAGAAGTTGACAAGAGAGGATGTATGCTTGATAGTGAATGACTGGGAAGAGGATTGGAAAATCCCAGCAAACAAAATAGGGAAACTAGAAGAGGAAGAGGAGAAAGGTGAAAGTGATGAGGAACTAGAAGACGAGCAGGGAAATGATTAGACTAATGGCATAGGTGATATTCCTGGCCCACTGACAGCCCCTTATATAGGAGTAAAAATGAAGGATAAGGGGAAATAACCAACAGGAGGGGAACATAAAAAAGTGAAAGAAAACTAAGGTGCACATGGAAACCCCAATTTATACTTTAACTAATGATGATATGGATATAATAGGATACTAGGTACGAGATTACACAAAATAAATAATGGAGGCAACAAGGAAGCAAGAAGAGAAACAACAGAGAGTGCAGGATCAATTGGAAACACTCCAACAACTTTTAATAGCTTCTAGCCTAGACAAATAGAGAAGAAACGAAGGAGGACCATCCATAGGTTAGGGAAAGGAACCAAAGGCTGCACATCCAGCCTTAACATAGCTAGTATCCAGGTATAGAACACTTCAGATTGAGGAAGATGCACTAGAAATTCCCACAATTGAGCTAAAAGAACAGGTGAAAACATTGGGCAACCTGAATTTAGTGGTATCGAGGATACCCATACAAATACTACAAGACTTGTATATAGGCTTACTACAAGAGATTAAGAACATGGGTGAGGAAGCACATTAGGTGCTCACAGAGATGATGGATGAAAGAGATCAATTGCAACAATAGTATGAATTTTCACTCTAACAAAAGAAGGAAATCGAAGTTCGAGTAGATGAGGTGATGAAACACAAGAAATTCACCAAAGAAAAGCTAAGGAAATCCCTCAAGGAGAAGGATGAAGCTGAAAACATAGCGCAAAAAACACAAGCAGTTGTCCAAAAGCTATACAAGGATATTATATAAGTCCCCATAGTAGTAGAACCTACTATGGGGGAAAAAATATTGAATATCAAAGAAGTAATCAAGGGATTTCAGTCACAGATAGAAGATTTACAACTGTGAAGTGTGCCAAGCAAACTACCATAAATCATAGAAGGCATAAAAAGAATGGTGACGACAATAGTTTCCAATATTAAGTAGATAGAACATCATTGTACCAAAATATGTGAAGAAAAAAAATTAGTAGAGGATCCCAATATGAAGGCCATAGAGGCTAAGTTAAGAGAAGTGTGATAACATGCACAACAAGCATCAGAAAGGGTCGCTAAATTTCCACCAGGGGAACGTATGAAAACCATTTTGGATCAAAATAAGTCATACTTTGAAGTGGAGAAGATGAGGGACCAACAAAATATCCTTCAACAATGATCAGGACCATTGCAGGAAGAAGCAGTGAGCACAATAAGGGAGTTGGCCACTATGCAGGGAAGGACAAACAGGAAGAATATGAAGAGGAGGAAAAAATCACAGCCTTGAATGCACAAGGGGGTTGAGGAGATCACAGAAATAGAGGCCACGATAATCAAATAAGTGTATGTAGAAAAGGAAGCCTCCCAAAATTTTGTTGCGACATGGAATCGCAGGAAATAGGCCTGAGTGGCTCGGGATGAACCATAGGTGAGTGTTGGGGGCCTGTTGGAAAGAGAGTTTTGGGATACATTTTTTGGAAAAATCCTAAGTATAGAAGAAGTTTGCAACATAGGTTCATAATAGAATAAGGAATATTAGGGAGTTCGCAACTAAGGCACATCCAGGAGGATAGTGAGCGGTAGAGGCGCATCTAGAGGTATATCACACAGTGAGAGAAGAATAATTTAGAGAGATTAATAAAGCATAGAATAAAGAAGAAAAAGAGAATAAATCAGGAGAAGCAAGTGGTCACAAAGGAAGGATTATAAATCAACAGGATAAATATGGAAGGGCGTGCACAAGTAGTAAGAACAAGCACTCAAAGTGCAAAAGTAGCATGCAGACAAAAAAGAAGAAGAAAGCAGTCGAACATCTAGTGAACTGGAGTTTCCATGCATTATAATAGGGTTTTAGAGGAAACCAAGTAGGGTTTTAATCCCTATATTTGATGTATAAATAGGTAATGGATTGGGAGAATAGGGGTTCCTTGTTGTTGTGGGTTCCTCTTGGAATATGGTTGGGTAACGATTCGTTATTGTTTATTTTTTAGTCTGTAAAAGGGAGGAATCAATGGTTGAATGTAACATATGATGCAAAGAAAGAGAGTCTTGCACTGCAAAGAAGATAGGCTAGTGGAAGAGAAAGATGTCCATGATATATCTTTGTAAGCGTAGTGTGCAAGCCTAAATCACATAACAAAAGCATAATAAAGAAGTCAGTCTTTGTGGACATAGCCCAGATTTGGGTGAACCACGTTAAATCTTATGTTATATGTATTTTATGTGATTTATTATGAAATCTATTTGGATTCATAGTAGATTGGATTTGTCTTATATTTAATCATTTCTCAAGAATCATGATTTTTACCATAATGGGTTATGTGGTAATATGAAAGATAATGATAGTATGAATCTGCATCACTATGTAGTTAATACAGAACAAGAACAAAATTACATGCACATAACTAATAAGGAAGAATGAACATAATGGTGACCTCCCATTCCCTTAATACTTAAGAAACCTTTTTCTTACAGTCCCAATATATACCTCGAGTGAGACTTCATCCGTGCAAGCGGGTGATGCCAAAAGGGTCAGTGTCTAGTGAGTTTTGTTGGTCATAGATAATTCAAACCTAGGGTCTTACAAACCATGCTCAGTTCCAACAAGTGTCTTTCGACACCACAACTCTCTTGGATCCATAGTCCTCTATGTTTAATCCTTGTTCCAACACGGTATCAGAACGGTCAGTTTTTTTATCTCGCAATCACAAAGAAGACATCAACAAAAATGGGATAGCATTATTCTGGGCATAAATATCTTTTTTCTATAATGGAGATAAGCGACTCAGGTTTGCTAGAGGATTTTGTTTTTTGGTGAATTCCTTGGATTTTTCATTCATTGTTGTGATTTATTGCTAGAAATCCACAGTCCCATCGATGATTGCTCGTTTTCTTGTCAAAACTCTACTCTCTTTTGTGTTTCAAGCTATGTCGTCGATCAAGGAGACATCGGATTGATAAAGCCAGCCCATCGACATGGAATTTTTTACTCGACTTGATTGGTGGTCCACCAAACTGACTAGCATCAGTTTCTTGTTGCCCACAACTCGACCTTGGTTGTTGCTTGACCCAACTGGAAAAGAAAGGGAGACTCGATATTGATATTGTTGGACCCTTTATTTGTTCAACTATTTCATCAATTTGACATTATAGCCTCCACTAAAACCATACTCCTTGTGTGTTTCGAGTTGGAAGGACTTGTTTCCTTCTTCGACCAAGACATCGACAAATGTATTCTTGAATGGTGTGGAACTCTCGACTTGACTTTATTAGAGATCCACAAAAAAAAATAGCACAATCCTCTTGCTTCCCTTGACTCGACTTATGGAATGATCGACTTCTCTCTCTACTGAATTAAGGGAAACTTGATCTTCGATCAAAGTTCACTCTTCTTGACANTAATCTCAACGAATTCCTGGCAACTTTTTAATTTTTGAAACATTTGTGGGTATATGCAGGTTGTAATGGTGCAGCTAGCATGTGTACATGAGTTTTAGTGGTGCAACAATCATGTGTATGTGGGAAGTACTGGTGCAGGGCACGCACATCTTCAAAAATATCTTTTTTTAGAAGAGCTGCTCAGTGATGGCTTGGAAAAAATAGCAAGTAAGATGGCCTGATGCCAGGTATGCATGTATGGTGCAATTTAGGGTTATAACACTAGGGTACAATGTCAACCACCAAGGTTAAGCAGGGAAAGAGGCATAAATTCCAAGCACATATCATGAAATCTAGAGCAATCTAAGATACAACATAATCAAATGGCTTAGGTATTGAAATGATGTTCACCATAATACTAACTTGTACCTCATGGAGCAAGACCCACTTCCTTATAAAAGCCAACTGGTGTGGTGGCTTTCATTTGTAAACATGTGACCATCTATAGTGTTGAGTGGGTTTTCCATATGTGCAAAGGGTACGGTTGGTCATGTAGTCTCTCAACATTCCATATCTACATCCTGAGGGCCTCGAGACATCATCTCCTTAGTTATCCAAAAAATTGGGGATAGAAAACCTAAAGTTCATGGACCATGACATCACTGATGCACAAACATTCCCAGAGTTGGCCAGGGAAAAATATTTGTGCACGAGGAGAATATCCGGTACAAGAGAAATCTTGTTGGAGACATAGGATGGTGACGAGGTTGGAGAAGGCATGTATATTGAACTTGTTGGAAATTACACATTTCAAGGGAATTTTGGAGCTTAATGCATGTGTGAAGGTGTTTCTCAGTGGTTTCCATGGGTGCAAACTATGTCTTGATCCCCTGGTGTCAATTGACAGTACACTGATTGCATGCATTACACGACTCCCAAAATCTGGTGAAGATCCGACCCTTTTATTCAATAAGGCAGGAGAGTGATCCCTCTCAGATTTGATGAAGGAAAGTTCCATACATTGAGGGGAAAAAGAGGGATGGATGTGAAAAAAATCCATGATGACAATGTTATATTTATGACACAGATTCTAGTCTACAATTTGTTGTGCAAGTGTCGCAAAGATGAAGTACCAGCTGCAGTCATTGCAACTATAGAGAAATGTTTTGGAAGGGTTCATATGAACTGGGCCACCTTCTTGGTGAACCAGTTTTTACAAGATTGCATTGAGGCCCAAGAGAAGGGCACAACATTCCATTATGCATGGTTCTCTATATTTATTGCGCTGGTTAGGTGGAAAGAACCTGAGTACTACCAACACATGCGCATATCAGGAAGAGGAAATTTGGTTGGGAGATATGCCAACTTATGGCATACAATGATTAAGAGAAGACAAAATGACTCCAATGCCACATTTTATGTATACTTGAAAAATATCATGCATCTAGTTGCACACACCCTGTACATATCAACAAAGATGGTAGAAACATATAAATATATCGCGTGGTTTAAAGCATTCATGCACCACATGTATTTGCAGGACAAGAAGGACCTAGCATGCTAGAGGCTGAAAACTAGTTAGAAGTTGACAAGAGAGGATGTATGCTTGATAGTGAATGACTGGGAAGAGGATTGGAAAATCCCAGCAAACAAAATAGGGAAACTAGAAGAGGAAGAGGAGAAAGGTGAAAGTGATGAGGAACTAGAAGACGAGCAGGGAAATGATTAGACTAATGGCATAGGTGATATTCCTGGCCCACTGACAGCCCCTTATATAGGAGTAAAAATGAAGGATAAGGGGAAATAACCAACAGGAGGGGAACATAAAAAAGTGAAAGAAAACTAAGGTGCACATGGAAACCCCAATTTATACTTTAACTAATGATGATATGGATATAATAGGATACTAGGTACGAGATTACACAAAATAAATAATGGAGGCAACAAGGAAGCAAGAAGAGAAACAACAGAGAGTGCAGGATCAATTGGAAACACTCCAACAACTTTTAATAGCTTCTAGCCTAGACAAATAGAGAAGAAACGAAGGAGGACCATCCATAGGTTAGGGAAAGGAACCAAAGGCTGCACATCCAGCCTTAACATAGCTAGTATCCAGGTATAGAACACTTCAGATTGAGGAAGATGCACTAGAAATTCCCACAATTGAGCTAAAAGAACAGGTGAAAACATTGGGCAACCTGAATTTAGTGGTATCGAGGATACCCATACAAATACTACAAGACTTGTATATAGGCTTACTACAAGAGATTAAGAACATGGGTGAGGAAGCACATTAGGTGCTCACAGAGATGATGGATGAAAGAGATCAATTGCAACAATAGTATGAATTTTCACTCTAACAAAAGAAGGAAATCGAAGTTCGAGTAGATGAGGTGATGAAACACAAGAAATTCACCAAAGAAAAGCTAAGGAAATCCCTCAAGGAGAAGGATGAAGCTGAAAACATAGCGCAAAAAACACAAGCAGTTGTCCAAAAGCTATACAAGGATATTATATAAGTCCCCATAGTAGTAGAACCTACTATGGGGGAAAAAATATTGAATATCAAAGAAGTAATCAAGGGATTTCAGTCACAGATAGAAGATTTACAACTGTGAAGTGTGCCAAGCAAACTACCATAAATCATAGAAGGCATAAAAAGAATGGTGACGACAATAGTTTCCAATATTAAGTAGATAGAACATCATTGTACCAAAATATGTGAAGAAAAAAAATTAGTAGAGGATCCCAATATGAAGGCCATAGAGGCTAAGTTAAGAGAAGTGTGATAACATGCACAACAAGCATCAGAAAGGGTCGCTAAATTTCCACCAGGGGAACGTATGAAAACCATTTTGGATCAAAATAAGTCATACTTTGAAGTGGAGAAGATGAGGGACCAACAAAATATCCTTCAACAATGATCAGGACCATTGCAGGAAGAAGCAGTGAGCACAATAAGGGAGTTGGCCACTATGCAGGGAAGGACAAACAGGAAGAATATGAAGAGGAGGAAAAAATCACAGCCTTGAATGCACAAGGGGGTTGAGGAGATCACAGAAATAGAGGCCACGATAATCAAATAAGTGTATGTAGAAAAGGAAGCCTCCCAAAATTTTGTTGCGACATGGAATCGCAGGAAATAGGCCTGAGTGGCTCGGGATGAACCATAGGTGAGTGTTGGGGGCCTGTTGGAAAGAGAGTTTTGGGATACATTTTTTGGAAAAATCCTAAGTATAGAAGAAGTTTGCAACATAGGTTCATAATAGAATAAGGAATATTAGGGAGTTCGCAACTAAGGCACATCCAGGAGGATAGTGAGCGGTAGAGGCGCATCTAGAGGTATATCACACAGTGAGAGAAGAATAATTTAGAGAGATTAATAAAGCATAGAATAAAGAAGAAAAAGAGAATAAATCAGGAGAAGCAAGTGGTCACAAAGGAAGGATTATAAATCAACAGGATAAATATGGAAGGGCGTGCACAAGTAGTAAGAACAAGCACTCAAAGTGCAAAAGTAGCATGCAGACAAAAAAGAAGAAGAAAGCAGTCGAACATCTAGTGAACTGGAGTTTCCATGCATTATAATAGGGTTTTAGAGGAAACCAAGTAGGGTTTTAATCCCTATATTTGATGTATAAATAGGTAATGGATTGGGAGAATAGGGGTTCCTTGTTGTTGTGGGTTCCTCTTGGAATATGGTTGGGTAACGATTCGTTATTGTTTATTTTTTAGTCTGTAAAAGGGAGGAATCAATGGTTGAATGTAACATATGATGCAAAGAAAGAGAGTCTTGCACTGCAAAGAAGATAGGCTAGTGGAAGAGAAAGATGTCCATGATATATCTTTGTAAGCGTAGTGTGCAAGCCTAAATCACATAACAAAAGCATAATAAAGAAGTCAGTCTTTGTGGACATAGCCCAGATTTGGGTGAACCACGTTAAATCTTATGTTATATGTATTTTATGTGATTTATTATGAAATCTATTTGGATTCATAGTAGATTGGATTTGTCTTATATTTAATCATTTCTCAAGAATCATGATTTTTACCATAATGGGTTATGTGGTAATATGAAAGATAATGATAGTATGAATCTGCATCACTATGTAGTTAATACAGAACAAGAACAAAATTACATGCACATAACTAATAAGGAAGAATGAACATAATGGTGACCTCCCATTCCCTTAATACTTAAGAAACCTTTTTCTTACAGTCCCAATATATACCTCGAGTGAGACTTCATCCGTGCAAGCGGGTGATGCCAAAAGGGTCAGTGTCTAGTGAGTTTTGTTGGTCATAGATAATTCAAACCTAGGGTCTTACAAACCATGCTCAGTTCCAACAAGTGTCTTTCGACACCACAACTCTCTTGGATCCATAGTCCTCTATGTTTAATCCTTGTTCCAACACGGTATCAGAACGGTCAGTTTTTTTATCTCGCAATCACAAAGAAGACATCAACAAAAATGGGATAGCATTATTCTGGGCATAAATATCTTTTTTCTATAATGGAGATAAGCGACTCAGGTTTGCTAGAGGATTTTGTTTTTTGGTGAATTCCTTGGATTTTTCATTCATTGTTGTGATTTATTGCTAGAAATCCACAGTCCCATCGATGATTGCTCGTTTTCTTGTCAAAACTCTACTCTCTTTTGTGTTTCAAGCTATGTCGTCGATCAAGGAGACATCGGATTGATAAAGCCAGCCCATCGACATGGAATTTTTTACTCGACTTGATTGGTGGTCCACCAAACTGACTAGCATCAGTTTCTTGTTGCCCACAACTCGACCTTGGTTGTTGCTTGACCCAACTGGAAAAGAAAGGGAGACTCGATATTGATATTGTTGGACCCTTTATTTGTTCAACTATTTCATCAATTTGACATTATAGCCTCCACTAAAACCATACTCCTTGTGTGTTTCGAGTTGGAAGGACTTGTTTCCTTCTTCGACCAAGACATCGACAAATGTATTCTTGAATGGTGTGGAACTCTCGACTTGACTTTATTAGAGATCCACAAAAAAAAATAGCACAATCCTCTTGCTTCCCTTGACTCGACTTATGGAATGATCGACTTCTCTCTCTACTGAATTAAGGGAAACTTGATCTTCGATCAAAGTTCACTCTTCTTGACA
>JZKD02S0514808.1:0-16792 GCA_000966675.3 Picea glauca
CCTAAGAAAGACAGTTCTGCAAGGGAGGTATTGGAGAAAGTAAAACATAAAGAAGAGCCCCAAAAGAAGGTACTAGAAGTAAAAAGAGATGTAGTCATCACAGAGGTAGAAAAAACTCAATCTCCTTTTAATTTTGAAAGTGAAATGGAAAAAATCAAAATTTGCATTCCTTTCAATGAATTGATAAGGAATGGTAAATATAGAAGCCAAATAATAAAAAAGTTGAAAATGGAAGAAGCCTCTGATACTTTGAATGTGCAAGATGATCATCCTGAAAATTTTGTTTGGTCCTCGGGTGGAAGAAACTGGTGATGATGGTGATATACCTCCTTTCTATGTCAGCCTTAAAGTTCATGATATGACCTTACACAATGCAATGATAGATTCGCGAGCATCTCATAATTTGATGCCAAAAGTAATCATGGATGAACTAGGTTTGGACATCACTAGACCTTACAAAGATCTTTTATCTTTTGATTAAAGGAAGGTAACATGTTTGGGTTTAATCAAAGTTCTGGTTGTGTCTCTATCTCAAACTCCATCAAAGAATCTGATCATGGATGTAGTTGTTTCTCACATCCCTCCAAAGTTCGACATGATGTTGTCTAGATCATGGGATGAAAAGTTGAAAGGTACTCTATAGATGGATATGTATTATGCAACTATACCAGTGTTTGGCCAAGAAAGGAGATTGTATAGAGAAGTACTTCTAAAATACATGGTCAGTAGAAAAACAAAACCAAACAATCATCCTATTTATTCTTTTGACACTGAGGTTGGTTCTTCAATTTTCTACAATGACTTGTGATTTGAAGAAGAAGAGCCAAAGACTGTTGAATTTCTTGTGGAAGGTGAGGCTGATCATCAAGTAGGGAAAATTTCAGAAAAATAGAGAAAATGATGAGATGTGGAATATGAATTTTGATGGATCTGCTAGCAAAGAGGGAGTTGGAGCAGGTGTTTGGATAATTCCTCCTAGAACAGGTTCAAAACTTCATTCTTACAAATTTGCTTTTGACTGCACAAGTAACATAGTTGAATATGAGGCATTGATTTGGGGTTTGAACACTTTGAAAGAATTGGGTGCAAAAGGAATAGTTGTACATGGAGATTCTGAGCTTGTCATAAATCAGGTTAAGAGCATCTATCAGTCAAATCATCCTAGGTTAAGGGAATATAAAAATATATTTCTTGACTTACTTGAAAGTTTTACATAATATAACCTCTCAGTGATTCCAAGAGGACAAAATCTAATTGCTGATGCATTAGCCACTTCAACCTCTGTTTTCAAGATTCCTATATTTCCTAACAAAAAATATGAAATTGAAGTCAAGAACATGCCATCAATACTTGACAACATCAAGTATTGGCAGATTTTTGAGGATGACAAGTAGGTGCTAAGATTTCTACAAATGACTGATGAATTTGTCAACTCAAATATTGATGATGAAAACTGTTGTGATGAGGAAGAGGATGCATTCATGTTCTCAAATGATGATTGTTTCCAAAATCATGTTGCTGGTAGAGATATTGTTTAGCTAAAAAATAATATCATTCCCAAGGGTCTGGTCCCATTGGATTTTTTATTTTTTATAGTAACGATGTGGCAAGAAATCCAAGGGTCACTGCAAATGATGAAGACACAGATGATTGTAACATTGAGACTCGGGAAGATCCCAAAATCATCAAACTGTCCAAGACTCCCAGTCCAAAAATTAAGCAAATATATATCAGCCTAATGAAGGATTTCCCATATGTATTTTCCTGGAGCTATGAGGATTTAAAGGTGTATGACACTAAGGTGATTCAACGTGTAATTCCAATAAAAGATGATCACAAACCTTGCAAACATAAATTGAGAAGTATTAATCCCTTACTGCTACCATTAATTGAGAAAGAGGTAAGAAAGTTGTTTGATGCTAATATTATAGTGTCTTTAAGATTCTCTAAATGGTTGGCTAACTTAGTTCCTGTCAGAAAGAAAAGTGGTGAAATCAGGTTATGTGTATACTTTCAAAATCTAAACAGGGTTCCCCTCAAAGGCAATTATCCTCTTCCCAAGATGAATTACATTCTGCAGAAAGTGGTTGGATCACAGAAAATGTCAATGCTTGATGGCTTTTTTGGATACAACCAAATCATGGTGCATCCTGATGACCAAGAGAAGACAACCTTCACAACACCCCGGGGTACATTCATGTATGCTAAGATGCCTTTTGGTCTCATGAATGAAAGAGAAACTTTCCAAAGGGATATGGACATAGATTTTGCTGATGAGAAAGATAAGTTCATTGCCATTTATTTGGATGATATTACTGTGTTTTCATATTCTTTTATACCGCCCAAAGAAATTACCAAGTGCTAACACCTGACATCCTTGTGGTCCTATCTTGGATAGCCATATCATAGCCCAACATCCTGCATGCCATCCTATATATCTCATTATGTTTATAAATCTCTAAGCATTCAGTTGGAGTCAACACCATCCTCTGTATACATTGGAGGAAACCATCAATGACCTCACCATCAAAATTAAATCCACAAGCAAAAGCGAATGCAGGGTTGAGGTAGAGCCCTGCTGCATGAATGGGATGATGGAGAGTGTTATTCCATTTCTCATCAATCACACCCCATATATTAGTTCTCTTGGTGAGTCCTTCCTCCCCCTTGTCCTCATAGTACTGATAGATAGCTTCCTTGGCCCTATCCATGGCCTCATACAAGTATCCCATTGCATGATTCTCACCATCAACCAATCGAAGAACCTTTACCAAAGGTTCACTAATGGTACAAACCTCACCTAATACACTCTAGAATCTCTGGTCATGTCTCACAAGTTAGGCTATGACTTGCCCATATTGTTTGGTGCTATAGACACAAGAAACCCACTAATTAGAAAGAAACATTCTTTGTAACTCCAACATACTATTGAGGAGTGACTGAAGAGAAATGAATCTGGTGGTGAAACTTGTGATTGTGGGACGCACCAACTCTCTATTCCCTGTGAATTGTCTCATGAGTGAAAGAACAAGTGTGTGATTATATGTATATGTATATTGTCACACTCTGAGATGAATCAATGATTTCCTTGATCCAAGGAAGTTTTCCCATGTCCTCTAGTATCAAATCAATGCAATGGGTGACACAAGGACTCCAGTACAAGGATGGATACCTCTCCATAAGCATCCTCCCAATCACAACATAATTAGAAGCATTGTCTGTGATGACTTGGACAACATATTGCAGGCCTATCTCTCAGATAAAGACATCCAACAACTCACATAATAATTGTGCATCTTTTGTATATGCACATGCATCAACACTTTTGATAAACATTGTCCCCTTGGGACAATTAATCAAGAAGTTTAGAATTGACTTGTCCTTCCCATTAGTCCACCCATACAACCTCATGTTGCATTCGGTGGTCTTCCATGTTTCCTTGAGATGAGCTAATATTTTTGTGTAGTCCTTTTCCCCTTGAACGAGACACTCACTCAAATACTGATAGGAAGGGCCCCTATACCCCATGCCAATAATTACAACAACTTCAAACATGAAATGACATAAGGGGTTATTGGCAATGTTAAAAGGTATATCACTCCAAAGAAAACATTTGTACACAAGTTTGTCGGCTTCCTTCGTCTCTTTTCTTTTAATCAATGACTGAATAGAAGGTTTCCCGCCAGATGTTGACCTCAGCACAAAGAAAGGTGAGGTTGATGAGTGGACTACAAAAGTTGATGGATTTTTGGCTAATGAGTGGGATTGTGGTACTAGTCCCCCCTCAAAGGCACTTATTCCAGTGTTTCTATTTTCAAGTTGAAGTTCTTTTGTGAAAGCCTCGACCACATCCCTCTTATTAGCCATATAAATGAGTGATTGGTTTGCAATACACATAATTTTCAGGCTCCTATTTAGACAAATATCCACATCAAACCCAACGATTTTGGAAAGGTGGTATTTCAAGTGGCTAATTCCTCCATAAATTCTTTTTCCACAAAGATTGCATGTCAATATTTGTCTATTGGGAAGTTCTACTAGTTCACCATACACCCACATTGGATCTAATGCCTTTGACATTTTATTTAGGTGAAAATATTAAACCTACGACACAAAAAAAACCCAAAATAAACACATTATAATGAAAAGGTTAAATAATGAGAGCTAGATGAATGTAGAATGATTAAATCTTCCATTCAAAAACAACAATAAGAGGCACATTGCAAACCCTAGCCTAACTCTAGAAAAACAAAGTTCAAACTTTAAAAAATGAAAGATAAACATTTTGGATCATACCTAGAAATCTTGATGGTTTGAATGATTGAATGATGAATCCCCACTTCACGATCTCTACGCTAATGGAAACAAGATCCTTGACTTTCTCCTCCTTGGATAGATGCACAATGACTTCCCTCACACCTCTCTATCTCTCTCACACCTTAAAAATGAAACAATGAGTGAAAAAAGCAACCCACGGCCTTTAAAACCCCTTCACGTGCACTTTTTCCGCCTTTTTAGTCAGCAGGATGATATTTCCCATTGACTTGTGGTATATTCCTAATGTGTTGCGACATATTCCCCAAAATATTTCGCCCCCCTCTATATCTCGACAATATATCTGATATATCCAATATATCAGTGAGACATACAACATTGTCACAAACCCATCGAAAGGGTGAGTGTTCAAAACAAGCCACCCATGTAGCCAACATCTATGTGAACGACATAAGGTTAAACTGGGTAAGATATCTCAATAATGATATATTACAGAATGCAGTAGACATGTAGGACAATAACCAAGGGTTCTATTTCAAGACTTTCTTGCTACTCATTGCATTTTTTCAGTGGGTAGAGTCATCAAGGGTGCAATTATCATAGTGGGATCTAGAGGACACATTTGTTGTAGCTAAGTATGAATCCCTTACTTGTTCCTTGAACAAGGTTGATTAGGTTGGTATTGATACCATGTTCAAAAGTTATTACCATTCTCAACTATAGTACAAGCTACAAGTTCACTACGAATGTAATAGTTCTGGGTCTCCACTATTTTATTTAACTATGGATGTCATCCTTCAACCTGCTGATATACACTCTTAGCAATCATTAATTTGAGAACCCGCTCTATCTTATTTATAGAACCTCCCATTTATGTGTATAATCATTCACATTTCTTTTTTGCTTTAAATGAATGAACTTGGTGTAAAGGTCATCTTCTTCTTCGTCAAGGAACCTTTTTAATAACCAAAGTGTAAGGTTTTTTCATTGGAAAGAGTGAGTGTCACATTTCCTAGACCACCATAAGAACCAATCATAATCATATTCTTCCAAATTATTGGATACAATCATTAATTTTTCCCTTTCACCGAGCGGGGGATTTGATTCAAAAATACCCTCGATTTTCTTGAGCCAGATGATCGCTCCTCTATGGTGTTTTCTGTCATACTTCAATAACTTTTATTTTTATTTTTTGGTAATCTCTATCTTGAAATCTTGAGTTATTGTATTCCTTAAGAGAGATAGCTTTGGTATTTCTTGACATGAAATTGGTGAAGGTAAGATTTTGTAGATAGTCTTTCCATTATCACTCTAAACATAATTATATTTTTACTATTTAATTTCTTTCTCTCATCCATCTCTAGTTCTCTTTGCGTAATTATATTTTGTAATGTATTGTCTAAGATCTCCAATGTATTTTTATGTTTTGTTCCTTTCTTGGCAAAATTTCCTTTAATTCTCCTTGTTGCTTTTCAATGTCATCTAGATGAGATTTTAGAAATTTTATGTCTTCTTTGCGACTCTGTAATTATTTATTTATTTCATCATTGGTTGTCATTTTGTAGTATACTTAGGGAGCTAATATGGGGTACCTAGGGAGGTGCCCAAGGAGAATAATAATAGATATATTGTTATGTATTTCTAGGTATGGAGGCTATTTTTAGTAAATAAGGCATATGTAATAGTGTGAACATAATGAAACTAAGAAGGCTTACTAGAAAGTTCCTTCTCTAGAATGTTACTAGAAGGTCAATGAATGTAAGAAGGCTTACTTGAAGGTTCCACCTACTAGAATATTCCTTCTCTTGAATGTTCCTAGGAGATAGATACTAATATATAAAGAAGTATAAGCGATGTAATGGTCATGGCGAAGAATATTGTGATTGTAGCAAGCAAGTATTTCTTGGGAGTGTTTTCCTTCCTTAAGGAATAGTTAATGGTGTTATCCTACCTCAAGGTTTTCTCTACATTCTTGAGTGTTGATTATTTTGAGAATTCTTTGATTATTTATGAATTTAATGGTTTTCTTTATCATAAGAACATAACAATTGGTATCAGGGCTCTTTCTTGGGCCAAAGAAGGAAGATTTGTATTTACTGATTTTTCAAGGGAAAAAAGGGAGCGATGCATTTCAGATTCAATTTTGAAACTTTATGAGAATAATTTTTAGAAACCAATTGGATATTTGAGTTCCTCTTAGAAAGATATCCAATTAAAAAAAATCGCCTGAAACATAATTCGGGAAGTGAAGTTATTGGCAATTTAAAATCAACAAATTTTCAGGGTTTTTCTGGGGATGACTACGCAATTTGCATATCAAATATTTTTGGCTAGAGTGCTCAAATTTCAGTCAAACCAACACCACTAGATGCAAAGTAAGTTATTTTTATAAACCCCTAGTTATATTTTTTTGGTTATGGAAAGAAAGTTGTATTTTAATGGCAAAGATGATTGTAATGTCCCCAACTAGGCTAGGTGGAAATATTATGCTTATTATCCAAAAATTGATATTTCTCCTTGCGTAAATGTGTCAAATACTTTGCATTAAGGCTGTTATTAACTTCTTACAAAAAAATTGCTTATAAAGAAATATTGTCAAATATATTTCATGCATCCATTACACATAAAATAGAGCAGATAACCATGGAATCTTATTATGGTGTGGAAACACCCAATCCCAACAATACAAAGATATCTAATGGATGTAATAACATCTGAACAATACTCCTAAACACTTAGGTCTAATGGCTGCCAAGCAGCTGCAAAATCTATTAATCAGAAACAATCCAAAGAAAACTTGGAATGATGTCAATCAATGATGTCCACTGCTCCAAGTCTCTCCAATCCCTACTGTAATACCCCTAGGCCAAACCCCAATTTTACATATAAATGTAAATGTAATTATACATATAAGTTGGTGAGATGATGGTACAAGGGCTTTGGTTCGGTTCTACACACATTGATTCAATGCACGAGAATCTCATATCAAAGAAGTGCACACATTTTATAATGTATCACGTACCTGTGTGAGTGTGTGAGGATTGCACACTAAAAGAAGGGTGTGCACCATCCTGAGTTTGCATACAATGGAGTAAGTGCATGGTTTTGGGACTAGAGTGCCTTTGTGTATATGTATTTTGAGGCCAATGTTCCTGTGTGGTTATTAGGATGGAGAGCCAGATGTTAAATGGCCAATTAGTTGTCATTGTAATATGTAATCATGTGAAAATATTAAAGAAAACACATTGTTGCTGCAGACCAACCATGTAAAAGAGTATGGGGGGATAAAATCCACTAGATAGGGAAAGGGGTCTAAGAGTTAAGGATAAGGGGCTAAGCTAGGGGGGATTAAGCCCAAAGGAATATTATATTAATATCCCTTAAAGTATAAAGTATGGATAATTATTTTATCTTAAGTTCTAAGGATGGGGACAAGTGGGCCCAAGGTAGTTCTCAACATGACAAGTGTCAAGTTGGGAACATGCATACATATAGTTTGGACCTAGTTCATTTTCCTATCATTCTATCATTATTCTTTCACTCACTCAACTGTTATACATACCCTGTTGTTACTATACATATTCCTGTACTTGTACCTCGATTAGCTTTGGATATGGACTGAAGAAGCAGGTTGTCAGGCCCATAGGATATTGAAGAGACAGGTTGTCAGGCCCGTGAGTATTCTCTCCAAGTGAGAGAATTGTTGGGAGTTGATTCCTGAAGGTGCCAAATTGCAGCTATAGGGCTCCGAGACTTCATGTCCGACATGTTGTTGAAGCCCCAGAAAGGAAGTGGGGCAGTCGAGGAACTGTTGAGCAGAGAAGTAACACACTTCCTGGGGTGGGACAAACATGTGGGGAATGAGGGAATGTAGGCTGTTAGTTTGAGTTGGCACCTGTGATTGAGTTTTTCAGCTATCCGAGATACCTTAGCTGGGTTAGGATTCCTTTACCCAGGTGGAATTTAGTCCCACCTCGGGGGTGACCCATTGTTGAGAGTTATGAGCAATGTGGTCTAAGGCTGGGAGGAACATGGAAGGTCTGCACACAATTGGTGTTCTTTTAAATCAAATATAAGTGTCAATTGTGTGTTAATTCATATGCTGGATTAATATTTATGCATTTGTTTTCATGGGTTTTTACCGTGTATGTTGCATGCATATTTATGTTATTATTTTGTATGAATCTGTGCATTTGTAGAGTATTTTTATGATTTAAATTAGCATCAAAGTTCAAAATTTTAAGTGGCATAACCCAACATGTGGTTGAGGATGTTACAATGTGGTCTCAGATCCCGTTTTTCAACACTGATACTAGATGGGCCGATTTAGAAAAATGTTGAAGCAAAAATCTGCGGAGAATTAATTTCTAGAGCAAGCCTGCAACTTGTTGATTAAATTATTGCAGTAAAAGAAATCTCATGGGTAATGTGAAGAATTGCACTGAAAATTAAATTTAAGCAATGTCAATTTATAATGGGGAAAATTCAGGCCTATAGATGGCCAATTTTTTGAGTTTATAGAGTGGGCATGGAGCCTAGGAAAAATTGGGCAAAATTGGGCAAAAGCCCCAATTTTTGTAACAAAAATTATGGAAAAACCAGCTAAGCACGGAAAAAAAAAATCGTGAGGGGAGGTGCACACTAAAATTTGAGGTTGGGGGGTGCAAAGCTGGTGATGCGCAAAAAAAGAAGGGTGTGTGTGTGTGTGTGTGTGAACTAAAATTTGGCCCTGCACTGTGGAGAGTTGGTGATGCGCGAAAAAATAATGGTGCACGGATGTGTGCACTAAAATTTGGCATTGTGTGGTGCAGAGCTGGTGATGCATGAAAAATAATGGTGCGCAGGTGTGCACACTAAAATTTTGGCACTGCGTGGTGCATAATTGGTGGTGCACACATAATGGTGGTGCATGGGTGAGTACACTAAAATTTGGCATTGCACGGTGCATAGCTTGTGACACATGCATAATATTGGTGCGCAAGGCGTGCACATTGAGTATAGGCATAGCAGAGAGAAAATTTGTTGGTGCATGCACAATGTTGGTATGTAGTGCGTACGTGTTAAATATCACTATGCGTGAAATTAAAATTTGTGTAGCACAGGGAGTATTGGTGTGCAGTGTGAGTGCATTGACCTTAGCACCATGTGGTTTGTAGCTTGCAATGCGTGCAGAATATGGGTGTGTGACAAAAAAGTTGTGTGCACTAGATATTGGCGCACAACGCAAAAGTTGTGCATGATAGATATTTGCATGCGGCACAAAAGTTGTGTACAATATATATTGGTGCGTGACACAAAAGTTGTGCGCACTAGATATTGGCGTGACAGAAAAGTGGTGCACACCAGATATAGGTGCGTGGTGCATGCGCTACATTTTGGCGTTGCGTGTGTAGAACTTGTGCATGCTCAATATGGGTGTATATTTTTCGAACTAGTGCGCACGAAGTCGATTTAGTGGTTTACAACAACAGAAAACCGGTGATTTTCCATGACATTTGGTATTTTTGGAAGATTATGTTTTTGTAGGGCATTTTTGAGGCACTAAATAATGTTTTTAGCTACTCAAAAACAGTGCGCTAAGGGTATAATTTTTGTAGCTCAAATGAAAGAGCTCGACGATATATTTCTAAAGGTGTATTCCATTCGTTGAAAAGAGTTAGGATGAGTGATTTACAACCCAAGCAATAGAGAGTAAATTTTAATCCCCAGTTAACTTCTGAAGGCCATAACTTCCTGCTCCAGAATCAAATTGAGGCACATGAGCAGTCTATGGAAAGATATTGAACCATAGAACACATTCATGGAGATAAATTAAAATTTTGGGCATGTTAAAAATGTTTAAGAGGGCATATAAGGTACATGTATAATTCAAGGCCATATATATATATATATATATACTGCCATGAAACTTTAGCAGGTTGTATCTAGTATCCCAAAACCTAGAAAGAGGTGAAACTTGGAAAAATTGTCCAAATTATGATGATGATGGAACCCAATTGGGATCTTGTCAAAACTCTAGAAGAGTAGGGTACAAAGAAGCATAAATACAGTTCAGATTTGCACTCGGTTAAGGTGTGAACATAAGGAATTCTTGGGTAATATTCAAATGGCCATAACTTTCTGCTCAAGACTCAAAATTGAGCAAGGGAGCAATCATTGGAAAGGTCTTGGACAGAGGAATCCAGATATCCACCCATAAAATTTATCTGGGTAGTTGATTTTAGAATGAATAAGAATAAATATTTCTGATGCATTATTGGAACGTAATTGTACATAAATTACACGAATTTGTTAAATTGTTTTGTATAACAAATCTTGTTGCCTACACATTTTGCAGAGTAACAACATTTAGATCAGAATGAGATCAACACATATTTCAGAATCATGGAAGATGAACATGGGGATTACAGTTATGAAGATGAGATCATAGGGATGTATGTGAGTATGGCTAATGAAGGTACACATTAAAATGGACATGGAAAAGGGAAGGAGGAAAGCATGAACTTGGTAGAGACCATAAAAAGTTTGAAAAAGGATGTCCAAAGTTATAAAGCTGATAATGAGAGGCTTATGAAATCCAAGGAGCAGTAGGAGCGTTTCAACATAAAGTTAAGGAAAATCTTGGACATAATAGAAAATAATATGGATAAGGAGAATGACTCAAGCAAATCGAGAAGTCACAGGTCTCATGATGAGAGGATAAAGACAAGAAGTGTTGACAGACATCACTATCACTCCCCAAGGCATTCCAGTAAAAGATCACATAGCATTTCAAGTGCATTCTCTATCGGGAAACATAAGAAGAGATCTGGAGTGGATGAGCTGTAGGGAGAAATGTACAAAATCAAGCCTCTTACATTTGATGGTGATAAGACGAAGGATGAGGATGAAAAGACATGGTTGCTAGGCATGAGGAAGTATTTTCAATTGCATAATTAATCTTCACAAGCAAAATGATGAATTTCCATCTATCAACTCAAGGGAAAAGCATCAATGTGGTGGGACCAATTTGCGCAGGTGCAATACATTTATGAGAAAAAGGTTACTTGGAGGGAATTCAAGAGGTAGTTTTAGAAGAAATAATTGACTAAGAGATACTATAATAAGAAAATGAAGGAATTCTTTGAACTGAAGCTTGGGAGTATTGCCATAGATGAATATGAAAGGAAGTTTTTAGAGTTGTTGAAGTATGTTTCTTTCATCAAGGATGAGCAAGTTAAGATTCAGAGGTATTTGAGTTGGATTCCATCATTTATTAGTGACAAGATACAATATGATGATCCAAAAACATTGGAGGAAACCATAAGGTGAGATAAATGCCTTTATGATCATCATAAAGGAAGACCAAATTTCCAAAAAGATTGGGAAGACAAGAAGAAAAGAAATATGCAGCATAGGAAGAAGGGAACTAAGCCACCATTCTTCAAAAATAATTATGAGGGAGAGTCATCTTCTAAAGAACCCAAAATGACCGAGACATTGGGGAAATGATTAAGGCAACCACCTATTCAATGTTGGGGTTGTGGGGGTGATCATATGTATAGAGATTTCCGTCACAAAGGTGAAAAAGTGAGGATTGTTCACATGTACAACAATTTGATACAGTGGAGGACATGGGCAAAAATGTACCTAAGATCTATGTAGCCCTGGATAACAAGCAAGCTGAGTTTCAGTCACATATGATTGAAGTGGAAGGTAAGATCAACAACCAAACCATTGCTATTTTAATTGATTCAGGAACTAGTCATAGTTATCTAGATCCTAAGATGGTGGAAATATTTAATTTTCCAAGAAGCAAGCTTGGAAAATCTTGGTTGGTGGAGCTGGCTACCGAAGTTAAA
This sequence comes from Picea glauca, assembly GCA_000966675.3. NCBI lineage: Eukaryota > Viridiplantae > Streptophyta > Pinopsida > Pinales > Pinaceae > Picea > Picea glauca. Next base: position 12,117 of record JZKD02S0514808.1, read on the forward strand.
AAAAAATTAATGAGATGGTTAAGGCATGCCCAATGGACATGAATGGACTGAGCGCCAAAGCATATTTGAACATCATACCTTTAGGTTCCTATGACTGCCTAATTTGTATGGATTGGTTGGACCAACATCATGTTGTCCTAGACTATTATAATAAGGAATTTACTTGCTTGGATGAGGAAAGGAACTTAAGGATAGTACAGGGAATTCCCAGGGCAATAACCGTCAGAGAAGTTACAGCCTTGTAGCTGAAGAAAAGTTACAGGAAAGGATGTCAAATATTTGCAGCACATATTGAAGAGACACCTAAAGACAAGATGTCAAATATTGAAGATTATGAAGTCCTAAAAGAGTATGAATATGTATTTAAAGAAATACCAGGATTGCCACCCAAGTGAGATATTGATTTCTCGACCAATCTGCTGCATGGAGCATCCCCAGTATCCAAGACCCCTTACAGGATGAGTACAACGGAACTGAAGGAATTACAAATGAAACTTGAAGAGGTTATAAATAAGGGGTATGCATGCCCAAGTGTGTCACCTTGGGGTGTCCCAATATTATTTGTGAAGAAAAAAGGATGGAACATTGAGACTTTGCATTGACTTCAGGAAGTTGAACAAGGTAACTGTGAAGAACAAGTATCGTTTACCAAGGATAGATGACCTCTTTGATCAACTGAAAGATGCAAAAGTATTCTCGAAGATCGATCTTAGGCCAGACTATCATCAGGTAAAAATTAAAGAACAAGACATCAACAAAACTACTTTTAGAACCAGGTATGGCCATTATGAGTTCACAGTGGTGACATTTGGGTTGTCAAATGCACTCGTTGTATTCATGTGTCTAATGAATGGTATTTTCATAGAATACTTAGATACGCTTGTCATTGTCTTCCTGGATGACATTCTTATATTTTATAAGTCTGAAGAAGAGCATGATAAACACTTGAAAATAACATTACAGGTATTGAGGGAGCATCCGTTGTATGCCAAATTGAGAAAGTGCTCATTCTATCAGAATCAAATTCATTATTTGGGCCATATCATTTCAGAGGAAGGAATAATAGTGGACCCAGAAAAGATAAAGGCCATTGAGGGGTGACCAACACCAAGGAATGTCTGTGAGGTGAGATCATTCATGGGAATTGTAGGTTACTACAAAATATTCATTGAGAGATTCTCAAATATTGCACACCCAATCACTTCCTTGTAGAAGAAGGGTGTGAAGTTTGAGTGGACATCGGATTGTGAAAGGAGTTTCCAACACTTGAAGCATTTATTAACAAGTGCTCCAATACTAAGTATTGTTGATCCAAATGAAGACTTCATTGTATGCACTGATGCATGTAAAGAAGGGATTGGTGGAGTCCTTAGTTAGAATGGGTATGTGGTGTGCTATGAATCAAGGAAATTAAAGGAGCATGAAAGGCACTATGCTACTCATGGTTTGGAACCATAGTGCATTCCTTGAAGATGCGGAGGCACTACCTCATGGGAATAAGATTTGAGTTGAGGACAGACCATAGTGGTATAAAATATTTATTTGGACAACCAACTCTAAATGCCAGGAAAGCAGGTGGTTAGAATTCCTTAGTGAATATAAATTTGATATAAAACATATGAATGGGAAATCAAACAAGGTGGCTGATGCACTCAACAGAAGGGTGCATGAGATGCATGTTATAGCCATTAGCATGTACCAATTAGATTTGAAAGACAAAATCTTAGAGGCTGCAAAATCAAATTTATCCTACATGGAAATAAAGACAAAATTACAACAAGGTATTTTGTAGCAGAAAAAGTGAAGAATATAAGCTAGAAAATGATGAAATTCTCATGTACAGGGGAAGAATTTATGTGCCAAATTCTCAGGAATTAAAAAATTGGATTCTAAAAGAAATGCATTGTAACACACCCATGGTGAAGACTCAATTTTTCACTCTTCTTAGGAGAATCAATACCCTCATTCGGGGTCTCTATTCCATTCAGCTCTTCCATAACTTTCCAGCCACAATCTCCATGCTCTGAAACGAGCTCAGAGATGGCAGATATCCTCTCCCAAGTTCTTCGGGTTCTTTCATCCCCCTATACTATCATATGACCGCGGGATATGACCAGACGCCAAGACAACATGCACCAGGACGACCACCACGCGAATCCTTCGAAGTGACAAACCTCCGAAGTTCACGATCCAAAGTCGCATGTCCTCAGGGATTTCGATGACCCTGATTTACTTCGGGACTTCGACATTCGGGAGTTTCAATAATTCCTACACCTTTGTCCTCTGAAGTACTCTGTACTCAGAGTTATAGATCAAGTGACATGCGTCCCTCGTGATCGATGATTATGATCTTCTTCGGGACTTCGACGTTCGGGAGTTTCGAGCACTCACACCACCTTTTCTCCCAAAGTGTTTTCTTCTGAAGTTAAGGATCATGTGCCACATGTCCCTCTTATTCGATGATGGGGATCCACTTCAGGCGTCCCTCTACTTCGCATTGCTTTCTCCCCGCTTTCGAAGTATGCGATCTGTTGATGCATGTCTCCTGCATATCGACAACTATAAATTACTTCGGCTCTTTGATCTTTGGGAGTTTCAACCTCTCCCCAATCGCTTTCTCCCATAGTGATTCCACCCAAATTCAACGATCTGTCGATGCATGTCTCTCTCAAATCGACGACCACAATTTACTTCGGGAGTTCTCAAATCGCATGACCCCACTTTCCCTTGAAGTGGCTATCTCCCGAAATGTAAGATCTGCTGACACATGTCCTCAGCTGATAGACCACTCAAATGAACTCTGACTCTTTGGCCTTCGAGATTTCTTGTTCGACACATCCCCTTTTCTCCCAAAGTGATTTCACCCAAAGCGGATGATCTGAAGACACCTGCCCCTTTGGTTTGGATGACCTAGATATGCTTTGGCTCTTTGGCTCATAACTTTCGTTCAAGGGTCCTTTGGATCCTAGTGTGTGCCACTTTGAGAGTGACACCTGGCAACCCTGTCACTCGACACATGGGCTCCCACATGATCTCGACATTGATACTCACGTCCCCACGATCAAACGGTCGTGAGGGATCCCGAAGGATCCTTAGATCCACGGTCCACATCAACTTTGGGACTTCGGGGGTTTTGGTGCTACCAAACCTCTGTCCTCCCAAAGTCATCAACGTCAGAATGACATATTGTAGATCTGATGGTTGGAATAGTTCCCGGGCATCCTCAGATCTATGACCCAACTTAACTGCGAGACTTCGAGGGGTTTCACCTCCTATTCAATGAATATGCTCGATTCACTGGACCTGCGAAGTCCGAAGGGTTCTAAGGGTTAACACCCACATTCTTTCTCTAGATCCGATGATTGTGAAGAACTTTTTCTTCTCCCAAACTATACTCATCCATTCATCTTTCAAATGAAAGGATCTCTCCTTTAGGGGCTTGAAACTTGCTATTATACTTGAGTTCTATCAGCTCCTTAAATACTTAAGTATTTTGTGCTAATTCTCCTGAACTCAACTCTTAGAGAAATTGTCCGCACACCTCTTACGCTCATCTATCAACTCTAGAACTTAAGGTTTATCAGTCTCTGCCCGCCTCCGAGAGAGCCTGTGCATACGTGCACTATATCTCCTGAGATTTAACAAATTCCTTCCTCCAAGGAACTCAGAACAACTAGGAGTGTCGACATGCACACGTGAAACTGTGCCCAAGGTCAACGAACTCATAGTTTGTTGCTCTAGTTTAAGCCACTGCAAGGTTCAAGCAATTACGAGTACAAGTCATGTCCGAACCATAAATTTTCTTACTTGCCTAAATAAACAATCATGCAGAAATAAAAGGGATACAATATAACCATTAAGCAGACATGCACATCCTTGAAGCATTCACAGGATATCCAACTTTAATCTACAGTTACAGTCCAATTACACAGGATATGAGAATACTTATCTATTACAGGTGGCAACCAACTAACTAACTGTGGGTGTTCGCCTCTCCACCCAACCATAGGCTCAGAGGCATTCATTCTTAGCACTCTGGCCACCCCCGTGCCAAGCCATGATATCACTAGGGAACTCTCGTAGTTTCTAAAGGATTCTTTCTCTGTTTCAGCTTCTGCTCGGGTTCTGTTCTCTGCAAACTTTCAAAGATCTCTTTCTCTGTCATGGCCTTGGTGAGGTTTATCAGATGCTCACTCAGCACCAAGCTCGCAACCTTCTGTTCATCATCTGCTGGAGAGCTCTACGTGCTCTCCTCTCTGTCTATATGTTTTTCCTTGTCTCTATTTTCTGTATATCTTTTCCCAGGATGGTTCTCGACCCATCCCGTTCCTTTTGTCAAAAGGGATGTCGGGTCAACTTGGTCTGCCAGACCTTGCGATAATTTGGGATGACATTATTTAGTTAGACCATGCTTCCATTCATGGAGGTGGTTGAGTGCTCAACCACCAGTCCTTTTTCATTAACTGTTTTCTCTCCTTGGGATCCAGACATGCTCATTATCTCAACAAAGGGAGTTTGGGTCATTTGAACTAATTGACCCTGTCTACAATCTCCTCACTACTTCCTCTAGTGATATCATGGCCAGTACTTCGAGGCTTCACCCCCACAGTCAGTCATTGACAATTTAAACCATAATACATTTACATTGTTCCCATGCCATAACATGGTAATTATAA
>JZKD02S0514830.1:344-11681 GCA_000966675.3 Picea glauca
TTGACACTTGTCATGTGTTTGATGCTTGACATAAAGTTAACACTATATCAAAACTTTATTTACATGGTTAGTTACAATAGGGAAAATAGCTTCCAAAGCTATATAATTCAACACTCATCATCTGAATCAATGGTGTAAATGTCAACATCAAGTTTTTGCCAAATAATGTACTCTAAAGAGTGTCCTAGACTGATAGGGACCTAGAGAGTAAATTGTAATCATAGGTGCCATTGACCTACTCTTGATGGTGATCAAAAATGAGGAAGAGGTAGGACGACTCCTAACATTGATGAAGATCTGCAACTGGTACATTGGAGCATTGGATTAACTTAGGGGGATTCATCTTAATGGAGTCTTTTCTCTTCTTATCATTTGATGGAGATCTTTGGTTTGGGGAAGTACCACTTCTCCTTGGTTGGATGATTGTGCTTGCTAGTTTGATGGTCTTCTCACATGTGCTTGCCTTGTTGATCACCCCTTGGTTGCATATTTGATGGTTATCGTGCATGCTATCTCATTATGGTGTGGTTGTGGTATATATGCTTATCTTGGATGTGCTACATCTTGTTCTTGGATGATGGGTCTAGCCTCCCAAGGGAATAGATGAGGATGGCGTAAGGAGGTAGATGTTTAATGTTGTTGGAGATTCCTAGTGATTAGGTGTGTTGATGTAGTATTGTTGGTTTGTCACTAGGAGGGGGTTTCTACATGGTCCTCTTGTGTTGATGTGTGGTGGGGACATACTTGATGATTGGATGGGTTAGAATTTTCTATTGTCCCCTTCTCTTATGATGTTGATATGGTTGGAGGATGTGTTATGGTAGTGTTGGAGATATTACACACTCACCTAGAATTATTTTCCTAAGTTTGATAGTCCAATGTTGAGAACACTTCCTTAGATGAGAATATTCTCTCTAGAGAATATTCCCCTACAATATAGGGCACTCCACTTCAGTTCAGAGTCAGTTACAATCAGTTAGACTAGTGGAAGTCATTTATGCATCGAAATCTCAGTTTTATCACCAGCAGTTGCATGTGTTTCTCTCACTTCCACATGTGTGACTCAATTAAGTGATGATTGCATGGATGAGTTAACTAGGACTAGGTGACAATTCACTCCAATGTTTGTTAATGAGTGTCTAAATCTCTCTAGATCACTACTATGGTGCATTAGTTACTCATGTAGCCTATATCTATTGTAAATTATTCACTCTTTATGTGTGGAATATAATTATTACAATTCTCATTCTTTTGTCTCCAATTTTTCTCTCATCTTCTTACCTTTGCAAGTTGTATTCGTTCTTCTGCTAGCTAGATCTCTTGTGCAGGTACTCACCACATTTTACATTGTATCAGAGCCCATAGGCTGCTAGGAAAAAGGCGCACCAGCATTTTTATTTGTAGGTACTAAAGATTGAAGAACGTAGGAAGAATGGAATTTTCGTCCTCTACATTTCTAACGCCGTATAACTATTCGGAGTGGAAGCCAAAGATTCTACTTCTTCTCAGAAGTAGAGGCTTATACCAAATAACCATGGCAATGGAAGTAGAGTTTGATTCCGCCAATGAGAAAAATGACTTCCTCAGTAGACAAGATATGGCCACAGGATGTATCTTCTGGTCTATTTCTCCTTAAATTCTCCACCAAGTATATGATGAATCACGAGACTCAACTCCAAACGAACTATGCGCCCCAAATGATTCCACCAACGAAATCAGCTGCTATAGGACTCAAAACGATCGTCTCGCCAAATGCAGAACTGGGTCGAGAGGGTTTCCCTGGATCTGCTTTGATGCTCCATCTGCAACCTCAAATGTCCTGCCGGAAGAGCTGCGCCCTAAATGGTTGGATGATGCTCCATACAAGATTCCACCATCAGAATCTAATGGAAAGTGGCTCAATCTAAGTGCCCTGGCTGGATCTCAACTAGGTTGGAAAGAAAATGCAATCTGAGCTCAGACCTCGTGCAGCTCCACAAACCCTCGATCTGACTTGCGCCCTCACTGGCTGAGTTGAGCACACTGCAACTGGATACTCCTGAATAGCACGGTTAAATACCTAGATGGTATCTCCGATGGGCTAGGGTGTGTCTCTCAACACCAAAACTAATCAATGGTGGTGGTTTCCTCCAGAAATCCACAAAACAGTAAAGTCGACTCTCTTCCTCCTCTGGGAACTCTCAACATCAAATCATAACAATGCATAATGAGGAATTAGGTCAAATTCCTCCCTTTATACCCTTCCCGATCTAATTCACCATTAACCTCACTTAAGTTAGGCGTTTTTCCTCCTAAGGTGAATAATTAATTAATTAAGTCCCCCTTTAGCACCTTTTCATTCTAATTCTTCGTTGACTTAGGCTTAAGTGACTTTTCCTAAGCTTTTTGGCTTAATTCATCGTTTAGCCACCAAATCACCCTTATTTCTCCATCTTGTTCCCTGTTTGAGCCTGACAGTCTACGGGAACACATAGACTACTAAGTCACTCCCTGTTGGCCTACTCTTGGGAACGGGACATCACAGTCCTCCATTCCCGAGATTGCTTGTCCTCAATCAACATCAATCCTGGGTGCTACAAAATATGCTCTCCCTCCCATGTGGCATCCTCCACTGGAAGACCCCTCCATCTAACAAAGCACTCCCTGATGACCATGTTCCTCAACCTACGCTCTCTCTGCTCAAGCACCTCCTCTGGCACTAACTCCAACTAGCCCTCCTCATCTAAGGGTGGCAACTCCTCTGAAGTGTTGATCTGTTGTCCCACTGCCCTTTTAAGGCAAGAAACATGAAAGACGTTATGTATCTTGCTACCCTCCGGTAGCTCTAGCTCGTATGCCACCTCGCCTACTCTCCTGATGGCTCTGTACGGCCCATAAAATCTCGGTTTCAGTTTCTCTGCTCCACTCCTCTTCAAGGAGGACTGTCGATATGGTTGTAACCGGAGAAAAACCAAGTCCCCAACCTTGAAACTGCGCTCAACCCTCTGCCTATCTGCATAGATCTTTTGTTGATTCTGTGTTGCCTATAAGTTTTCCTTTACTGCCCGTAGAATGCTTTGGCTCTCCTCCACCCAATCTTTGTCCACTGGGACCCTGCTATCCCCAAATACAGTCTCCACAAAAGTGGGTGCATCGTATCCATATAATGCTCTAAATGGTGACATCCTAATAGACATATGGTGTGTCGTGTTATAACAATACTCACCCATGTGCAACCACCTCACCCATGTGCGATGTTGTCCTCCCACATAGTTCCTCAGATACCCCTCCACCCATTTGTTGACGATCTCTGTCTGTCCATCTGTCTGTGGGTGGTCGCTGGTACTTGTGGCTAGCTCTGTGCCTGTCAACCGAAAAAGCTCCTGCCAAAATGCGTTGATGAAGCGCCCATCTCTATCACTGACTATCTGCTTGGNACAACCCTCTTCCCATCACTGTCTCTGAATCCCATCTCCAAGGTTTGGTAGTTGGTAGTGATTTTACCCAAGGTGATCAACCACTGAACTCCCAAAACCACATCTGTGTCAGATAAGTCAACCACATAAAATGTATCTCTCACGATGTAGTTGCCCAACTTAATCTCCAAGTCCAGAACTCTGTCTAGACACTCCACTGTATGGCCATCTGCTACTGTGACATCAAATCCCTCAAACTCCTCTGTCTGAAGGGCCCGTCTCGATACCAATGAAGCGTCGATGAAGTTGTGGGTGGCCCCACCATCTATCAGGGCGATTGCCCACTGCCCCTGAATAGTAACTCTGATCCGGAGGGTGTCATACCTGGGTACACCAAAAAGGGTCGCTATGACTCCGCCCTTTGTTGGTTTCCATCTGCTAACCTGCTCAAGAGGTTGTGGAACAACCAGTGGGTGGGCCCCTGCCGGCGTCGGTGGTCTATAGGGAGGTTGCTCCTCCGCCTGCTCTGGCTTCTCCTCTGAACTGGTGGATCCACTGTCCTGCTCCTCCTCCTCAATGTCCACACTGTCTGCAGCCACCTCAATATAGTGAATCTCTCCCTTGCCCATGCACATGTGGCCTGGGACCCAAAGATCTATGCAGTTGAAGCAAAGCTTCTTCCTCATAAGCTCTCACCTCGTCTCATCATCCAACTTCTCCTTACCCTTCCATTCCCTCTGTAATGGCTTCCGGTCCTGATCCTTCTGTGGTACGAAGGGTTTGAAAAAGGGTTTAGTTTTTGGCACTGAGTCTGCCAAATCTCTTATGCGTAGGATGGCATCCTGCAGGGTGTGAGGTCGGTATGCCTTCACCCATCCTATCAAGGGTTCTGTGAGCCCTTCTGTGAATAACATGATCAGTCGGGGCTCGGATATATCTGTCACTGCCACTGCTACCCGCTGAAACTCTGAGATGAATGCCTTTGTTGTGCCAGTTTGTCTCAACTGGGCTAGATCTCTGAAATGGATCTTTGGATCCCTCCTATCAAATCTGTCCATGAGTCTCTCTGTGAACTCTCGGTAGGAGGTGATGCGACTATGGCCCAATGTCACCAATCCATGATACCACCACTCATGTGCTTCACCCTCTAAGTGTAAGGTAGCGAAACTGATGGCCTCTGTCTCGGTCATTTGGTTGAGCTTGTAGTTGGTGTCAAGCTTCTATACCCAAGCTCTAGCGGTGCATTTGGACAATCTGTCGAAAGAAGGTATGGTGAGTTTACCAACTTTCCGGATGAAATCAATGTTATGCCCCTGCAGCTGCGGCCCACCTCTTTGTGGCTCTTTGGGGCGGTTCCTGAGTCTGAGCCCACAATACTCGACTAGGGTCATATCTTGATGGAAGTCACGGCCCAATGTTGCATACTCTCTATGATACTCTGCAATGTCCTATGCATGAGTGGGCGGTCTCTGTGTTGTCGGCATCTGTGTTGCTACCGGGGGTGCCCTCTGGAAACTGGGAAACAAAGGTCAGGGAATCCTACTCGCAGGGTTGTATGTGCGAGTTGGTGACTGGGGTCTACTGCCTGCCCCTGAGTTCCCTTGTGCGGGGCTTATGTGCCCGGAATGTCCACCATAGCCAATCTATCATCCACCTGAGCCAAGAACTGAGACATGGTCCGCTGACTAGCTAACATATCACTGATAACCTACTTGAAGGCTGCCTCTGGTTCCATGGGGGCCTTACCATTGCCCTTTGGTCACCCATATCTATCACCCAGCCTCCTCTCTACTTCGTGCTCGGCCTCACGCTCTACTCTTCTCTCTACTTCTCTGTGTGCCTCTTCCTCTTCCTCTGAACTGGGAGGGAAAGGAGGAAAGTTAGGCATAGGCCTTCTTTCCTTGCGCCTGTTGTAAGTGACATATTCGTCACCTACGTGCTCACGGCCATCTAGGTCTTCTACTACACTCATAGTCTTTAGTCACAGACTGGCAGGACTAAAGCTCTGATACCAATGAAATATTCTTGATCCCGTTGATCAAGATATTTGCTACTGATCTAATGTTCTGTCTCGTAGATCTGATACACTCGAGGTTTCTGGATGCGTTTTATCTTCAGATTTGATACTCTAGGGGTTTCTGGATGCGTTTCAGTTGTGTGTTTGAGATGTTTATGGTTATTGCATGTGCATGTTGTATATTTATGGTTTAAATAGTATATAGAGGATGCATACGGAAATAAAGAACATCAACTGCCCAAGAATATGTATTATGCGACTCAAGCATGGAAATACAATAACATACTCGAAATATAGAGTATAGTCATTAGTTAGATCTCATGGATCGTCACTGGAATACAAGCAAATAGCATAAAAATACCCATGATCAAAAGATGAAGGAAGATTTGATGCATGCACGGATAGATCGGCAAAATAGGCGATTCCGGAGAAGTACAGTAACCGCTACAAGCTGGAAAACTCGTCCGAAAGGTTAGACCCATCGGAATGAGCTAGAAACTGTCCCAATAGAAGCACCCTGGCCTCTAGATTGAAATGGATGAGTGTCGGATGTCAGATCTGGTCTCTGAGGCACTGGATCTCAACCCCTTGGGGGTTTGCGCACCTCCTAAGACATTGAATGTGCCCCAAATGATTCCACCAACAGAATCAGCTGCTATAGGACTCAAAACAATCGTCTCGCCAAATGCGGAACTAGGTCGAGAAGGTTTCCACGGATCTGCTTTGATGCTTCGTCTGCAACCTCAAATGTCCTGTCGGAAGAGCTGCACCCTAAATGGCTAGATGATGCACCCTACAAGATTCCACCGTCAAAATCTGATGGAAAGTGGCTCAATCTAAGCGCCCTAGCTAGATCTCAATTGGGTCAGAAGGAAAATGCAATCTAAGCTCGAACCTCGTGCAACTCCACAAACCCTTGATCTGACTTGCACCCTCACTGGCTGAGTCCCGCACACTGCAACTGGATACTCCTAAATAGCACGGTGAAATACCTAGATGGTATCTCCGATGGGCTAGGGTGTGTCTCTCAACACCAAAACCGATCAATGGTGGTGGTTTCCTCCAGAAATCCACAAAACAGTAAAGTCGACTCTCTTCCTCCTCTAGGAACTCTCAACATCANACAACCCTCTTCCCATCACTGTCTCTGAATCCCATCTCCAAGGTTTGGTAGTTGGTAGTGATTTTACCCAAGGTGATCAACCACTGAACTCCCAAAACCACATCTGTGTCAGATAAGTCAACCACATAAAATGTATCTCTCACGATGTAGTTGCCCAACTTAATCTCCAAGTCCAGAACTCTGTCTAGACACTCCACTGTATGGCCATCTGCTACTGTGACATCAAATCCCTCAAACTCCTCTGTCTGAAGGGCCCGTCTCGATACCAATGAAGCGTCGATGAAGTTGTGGGTGGCCCCACCATCTATCAGGGCGATTGCCCACTGCCCCTGAATAGTAACTCTGATCCGGAGGGTGTCATACCTGGGTACACCAAAAAGGGTCGCTATGACTCCGCCCTTTGTTGGTTTCCATCTGCTAACCTGCTCAAGAGGTTGTGGAACAACCAGTGGGTGGGCCCCTGCCGGCGTCGGTGGTCTATAGGGAGGTTGCTCCTCCGCCTGCTCTGGCTTCTCCTCTGAACTGGTGGATCCACTGTCCTGCTCCTCCTCCTCAATGTCCACACTGTCTGCAGCCACCTCAATATAGTGAATCTCTCCCTTGCCCATGCACATGTGGCCTGGGACCCAAAGATCTATGCAGTTGAAGCAAAGCTTCTTCCTCATAAGCTCTCGCCTCGTCTCATCATCCAACTTCTCCTTACCCTTCCATTCCCTCTGTAATGGCTTCCGGTCCTGATCCTTCTGTGGTACGAAGGGTTTGAAAAAGGGTTTAGTTTTTGGCACTGAGTCTGCCAAATCTCTTATGCGTAGGATGGCATCCTGCAGGGTGTGAGGTCGGTATGCCTTCACCCATCCTATCAAGGGTTCTGTGAGCCCTTCTGTGAATAACATGATCAGTCGGGGCTCGGATATATCTGTCACTGCCACTGCTACCCGCTGAAACTCTGAGATGAATGCCTTTGTTGTGCCAGTTTGTCTCAACTGGGCTAGATCTCTGAAATGGATCTTTGGATCCCTCCTATCAAATCTGTCCATGAGTCTCTCTGTGAACTCTCGGTAGGAGGTGATGCGACTATGGCCCAATGTCACCAATCCATGATACCACCACTCATGTGCTTCACCCTCTAAGTGTAAGGTAGCGAAACTGATGGCCTCTGTCTCGGTCATTTGGTTGAGCTTGTAGTTGGTGTCAAGCTTCTATACCCAAGCTCTAGCGGTGCATTTGGACAATCTGTCGAAAGAAGGTATGGTGAGTTTACCAACTTTCCGGATGAAATCAATGTTATGCCCCTGCAGCTGCGGCCCACCTCTTTGTGGCTCTTTGGGGCGGTTCCTGAGTCTGAGCCCACAATACTCGACTAGGGTCATATCTTGATGGAAGTCACGGCCCAATGTTGCATACTCTCTATGATACTCTGCAATGTCCTATGCATGAGTGGGCGGTCTCTGTGTTGTCGGCATCTGTGTTGCTACCGGGGGTGCCCTCTNAGCCACCAAATCACCCTTATTTCTCCATCTTGTTCCATGTTTGAGCCTAACTATAGTCTACGGGAACACATAGACTACTAAGTCACTCCCTGCTAGCCTACTCTTGGGAACGGGACATCACACATGTTGACCAAAAATACCTGTGTCAAATTTCATGCATGCTTAGATGTGTAGATCAGCATTTTAGAGTTGTAAAGATCCAAGGAGTGTAATTTGTTTTGAGTAGTATTGCATGTGCTAACCATTGGTATGAAAACACTTGCAAGGGCACCTCAAAACAACACTTAACCATAAAAATTATGAGCAGAAAGTTACTTGACTGTTTGCTGTCCTAAATCAGCAGCAAAGGACAGTTTTGGAGTGCAAACTAGAGCCCAACATCAGGTCAAAGACAGACCTGTTGGGCAGCCTCATAGTACGGTAGTACCTCAGTTTTCTTCACTTGATACATGATGTTAGACTAATGTTATCTTACCTTAATACTTGATGTTGGACTCACGCTATACTATGGTGGATTTTATAATATGTAAATGGTTATTTATGGCAGAGATTATAGGTTTTGGTGAACATTATTGCATTATTAATTATGTAGAGACTAATCAAAATGCAGGTATATTGAGTTACATTATAGTTGATTTATCCTTGGCAGCCACACTGATACTAGTCAGATACTAGGAGCAGACCAAATGCTAAGAATATCATTGTTGTGGATAGTGCACTCCCAAGAAAAGGGACCTATTGCTCAAATCTAGTATTTTAACTTAAAATGACTTTAGGATAGCTAAGTGAGGATTCAGTATGGAATTATAATCAATTCAAGTGATTTATTGGTGTAAAGTGCTTTAAGGTTTATATCCCCGGAGCTAGAGATGTGACCTTGGGGGGGAGTTTATCATAGGACCTAATCTAGTGATGACCTAACCTTAACTTTTACCTCTAAACCTATTTAACAGAGGTAAGTAGCACTTTTTGGGGAGATTGAACATATGTGTGAGAAGATTGGGGATTTGTGCTAGCTTATTTGGGAAATGGTTGTTGTGTCAAGTTGTGCCTTGCGATTTGTGACCTTTTGGAAAACCTTAGTCTGTTGTTCATAGAGACTTGGAAAGGAAGGGTTGGCTATTAGCTGTGCTGACAATTTGGGTCAGACTGTGGGTTGCTCATTGTTGTCATCATTGGTGGGCACGTGATGTTAGGAAGCATCATAGCCTGGAGGAGGTGTTGGTCCTAGTTCTCAATTGTTTTATGGGAACATCGTAGGCCTGGTGAAGGTGAAGAACACCATAGCCAGAGAAGGGTGTAGTCCTTTGTCACATCACAACCCTGCAGAAAGGTGTTGATTTTGTTACCAGAGACTTCATCCACCAATTAGAAGGATGTGGCCTTGTGCATGTCTTGTTTGAACTGAGACCTTGTTGTTGAGTTTTTGTGTTGACATCTTGTTGCCTATTGGTTTTGCGGATAGTTGTTAGTGTGTTTGAGATAACCTATCTTAGTACATAAGCTTGAGGCCCTTGTACAGTTGGCACTGCCAGCATCTCTGGCTATACATTTGGTTGAGAGGAAAAGCACCCATGAGTGCATGTTTCCCCAACATATTGCTACTTCAGTGTGCAGACCCCCCTGGTTTGCACTGGGAAGAGGGACTTCTTCCTCACATTTTGGATACAGGTAAGTGTTGTTATTATGTTTAAGCTTTTGCTATTATTGCTTTGTTTATTATCTGCTATTATCATGCATTCTCAAAGAAAAGGTATCAGTGTGCCCTGTTTACTGTCTGTTTAAAGAGATTTGTGATGTTGCTGTTATTGTTGCTTATTTAGAAGAGAATGTTGTGAATCTCACTGTAACAAACCCATGGTAGTTATGCTGGCCTGAAATGTTACACATCTAAAGAGTCAAAGATAAACTTAAAAGTTCTTTAATATCATTGAGAAGTAAGAATGATGATGTGATTGAGTTGAAGAAGGTTGATCCAACATCAGATTGAATAGTTGAAACAAGAAAGACATCATTTAGAGAGAGATTTTTGTTGGCTAGACACTAAGATAGTAAGACCTTCTAATGCATAGACAAGGGCTTTTGCCTCCCATGGATGCGCATAGTTGCACTATGCAGTGCCACGTACGACATGGAAGATAATTTTTCCATAATTTATTCATGCCACAGTTCATCATCATCCAAAGTCTTTGCAACCTAGAGTATGGAGTTTGTACATTTAAAGATTTAAACTTTTGTATAATATATTGATAAACAATTAGAACTTTGATGTATAGTTTTACCTTTACGTGTGTATATTTGATTTTACGAGCTTTTAGGTTTGTTTTGATGTCTATGAGGAGGGTTTGTCATGGAATGAAAAACTTTTTCTTTAATTTTAAGTGTTTTAACTTTTTCAAGTTATTTTTATTTGTTGGGGTGTTGGGTTTTATGTAGAGTTTAAATCCGCAACAGTTCCTATGTTCAAATCATACTCTTATTCATTTTTCAAGTTTCAGAGAAATGTCGATACGAGGCGAGAGGATCTCAACGCGGCTAGGGTCAAAACCCTAGCCGCCCGCTCTGGTTTTCGTTTGCAGGGGCGAGGAAATCCATGGGGAGCAGCCGTCCAGGGTTCCATTCGTTTGCAGGGGCGAGGATAAGCGACGGGAGCAGCCGATCAAGAATCCTAGCACACAGAGGCGCGATTCAGCATTCCTGTCTTTGCATGCGTAAGAGTTGCGACTCGGTGCTGGAGGTCGACGGCCATGGCCACAGATTCGAATGCCAAGAGAGGAAATGACCGGTTGGAAGCATTCAAGGAGCTAGTTCGCTTGGCAAGACCCAAAACCAAGCCTCCTTCCTCGTCTAAGTTTGTTAAAAAGATGGAGGAAATCCCTTCGCTGGAGCTATCTCCAGAGGAGCCATGCAATCTTGCCCTCCTTTTTACAGAAACGGCCCTCATCGGAAAGTTTACGGGGTTATGGCCTAGTCCCAAATCGGTGGAGGCATGGATGGATGATCGTTGGAAGTCGCTGATACAAGGAAAAGTCACTTTGTTCGCAGTAGGCAGGGGTTTTTTTGTGTTTGGTTTCGCGAACAAAGAGGACCGTGATCTAGTTTTCAGATCTGGACCCTATTTCATGGGGTCGAGAGGACTATTCTTGGCCCCCTGGACTCTTGACTTCAATCCTGAAGCCGAGATCACTGCAGCCCCGGTTTGGGTTAGGCTGCCTCATCTTCCCTTGCACCTCTGGGGGACAAGATCTTTGGAAGACATAGGAAACAAGCTTGGGCGTTTCCTGGACAGTGCGGATCCGAAAGGGGACCAGT
>JZKD02S0514863.1:0-19752 GCA_000966675.3 Picea glauca
TCTCTTTTAGTTGACACTTCAGTTTGACTAGTTGAGTTGAGTTTAGATATTGCATTGGTTTTGTCACCATGCAACATTGGGATCATCACCAGCTAATGCGCACATGTCTTGAGATCATCACCAAACTGGTGCATTACCCTTGATTCCCTTATTTAAATCCTCACTACTCTTTGTTCAGTCAGTTAACTGAAGACTAGTTGACTAGTTAACTCAACTAGGTGGCAGTTCACTCCCGTAACTTCCTGAGAGACTAGACTAGGTGGCAGTTCACTCCCGTAATTGCCTGAGAGACTAGACTAGGTGGCAGTTCACTCCCATAATTGTTGGTGTGTGTCTAGATCACTCTATACCACCACTATGGTGCATTGGTTCTCCTCCAATGTGCACTCATTGAGTTATACAGAGTATATCATGTGTAAATTATTCATTATTCACAACGGTTAATGAGAATTCTTCTATTATTTCTCTCCTTCTTCTTCTTTCTCAAATTATCTCTGCAAATGTGTGTATTATTGTTTAGCTATATCTCTTATGTGCAAGTTCAACACATTTACATGGTATTAGAGTCAATGGACTGCTAAGCAAAAGCCACACCAAAACAATTTTGTAGGTACAAAAGATTGAAGACATCGGAAAGATGGATTTCCAAAAAGAATGCATTCTTACACCTTACAGCTATTTTGAATGGAAGGACAAAATAACCATACATCTCTGAACCAAAGGGTTGTACGGGTTAACCTTGAATATAAATACAGAACTGACATCAGCCATAGAAAAATCCAAGTACTTAAATCACATGGATGAGGCACTCGGAACAATTTGCAGTCTTATTTCTCTCGATCTCCTTTTTCACATATCTTCCTGTAAGACTCCCAATTAAGCCTGGACCACCTTGGAAGGGATATTTGGAAAACAAGATGAGATGAGGGGACACATGTTGGAGGTGTAGTTGCTCACATTGGATCCAAAAAGCTTTGACAATATCCAAAATTTCTTTACAAAATTCAAGGATTTACTGTCGCAACTCAAATCTTGCGGGGTTGATAAATCGAAGGAGGAGACACAAATGGTTCTCACCATTCTCTCCAAGATTGGTCTTGAATTATCTGTATTTGTATCCACATTCCATTATGTCAGATTCTCCTTTGGAGCCACCTGGAAGATGCCTTCTCTTGAGGACTTTATCAAATCCCTGACATAAGAGAAAACCAAGCTCATCAACATGGGCACAATCAAAGGCCCAAGGGCGCATGAACTCACTGTGCAATATGGCAGCCACAAATATCATAAATCTAAACATAAATATAAATGGAAAGCTCATGTGCATCAGAAGAAGGAAGGGTACACAAAACCCTTCATCGATGCCTCCAGATCCAAAGGGGAAAAGGGAAAAAAAGGGGAGAAAATCACGTATTGTCACAAAGGATTCCATCCAGAATCCGCATGCATGAAAAAGAAAATAGATCTAATGTCTCAAATACTTCAGCAAAAAAACCTTGGAGATCGCATCCCTGAGGATGTCAAGAAGAAGAAGCTAGAAAATCTGACTTCCAAGAAAGGCAATTCTAACCATGCCTTGATTGCCATCAACTCCTCTCCCGATGCCTGGATCATTGATTTAGGAGAATCACATCACATGGATGCCTCAAAAGAAATATATTCTTCATTGGATTCATGCAAAGGTCCTCTTATTCTGATGGGGGACAACTCTTCTGTCAAAGTAACCGGCAAAGGAAGGATTGAACTCACCAATGGAAGCTTCGAGAATGTATTGCACGTTCCCAAACTCTTCATCAACCTTCTCTTCGTTTATCAAATGACAAATTTTGGCACTGGAAAGAAATTCATATTCACACCAAATGTTGTGGTCATATACGACATGCAAACCAACTCCAGGGTTGCTATTGATGAGGTAAATCATCAGTCTAGATTGTATACATTTTCTGAATTCATTGAACCTAATTCTGCTTTACTGCTTACTCATGCTGATGAAAGTAGTAGGATATGGCATGAAAGGTTTTGACATTTGAATTTCAGATACATGAAACAACTTAGCAAGAAAAGATTGATTGATGTTCTACTAGACATCCATTTCTCCAAGCAAGTATGTGAGGGATGTGTTCTCGGAAAACACCCTCAAGAGAAATTCGACAAAGGAAAGTCTCAGAGAGCTTCTGTACCTTTATAACTAATCCACAGTGACCTTATGGGTCCTTTTACACATCCATCGATCAGTAAAGAGAGGTTTGTTTTTGTTTTTTTGACGATTTCTTAGGTTTTACATGGATTTACTTTCTCAGGAAAAAATCTGAGGTCTTTTAACACCTCGAAGATTGCAAATCCTTGGTTGAAACATAGTCCAGAAAGAAGATCAAAGTCCTCCGAACTGATAACGAGGGAGATTATGCAAATCATGAAATCCATAACATTTTCCATGAGGCATGGATTCAGTTGCAACATACATTTCCCTATACTCCGCATCAAAATGGAGTTGCTAAGAGGAAAAACAGATCTCTAAAGGAGATGGCATCTTGAATGTTGCATGCAAATTCACTACCACAGAGACTATGGGTCGAAGCAATTAACTGTACAACATAAATCTAAAACAGATCTCCTCATAGATCTGTCAAGGATAAGACCCGCTATGAGGCTTAGAGCGGCCTCAAACCGGAAGTGAGCCACTTTCACATTTTTGGTTCACGTGCATCAGCCTGGATTCCCTCTGAAAAGAGGAAGGAACTTGATCCACAGAGCACTAAGTGCGTTTTTTTTGGATACCCCGATGGTGTGAAGGGATATAGGCTTATTTATCTTTCCTCGGACTGACTCATCATTGAGCTTAGTGTCAAATTCGAGGAAAGTGTCTCACCTGTACCTCAGCAGCCACATGCAGACACCTTCATTCTTCTGCCTGTTCGCGATGATGAACATGCACATGTTGACTCTTCTTCTTAAGAGATTTATGATTCAGAGGAATCAGATGATTTAGATTCATATTCAATACAGTCAGATGCATATTCAGAGCATCCAAATGCAGTTGCAGAGATAGAGAAGAGGCCCAAGTGGGCATAGACTACTCTTTAGGATACAGGGGATATCGTTGGTGATCCAGCTGACACTAGGAGGACTCGATCTGATTTCTAGGATCCTCTTGTTGCACTCACATCCAATGAACCATTTCCCTCCAGAAATATTTTCTTGGTTCAATCTTTAGATCCACAGTCTTATGGCAAGGCTGCTGGAAATCCCTTTTGGGAATCCACCATGCAAGAGGAGTACAACTCCCTCCTTGAGAACCAGACTTGGGATCTCGTTCCCCTTCCTGCTGGGAGGAAACTTGTCAGATGCATATGGGTCTACAGGACCAAGAGCACAACGGATGGACAGATTAGCATATACAAAGCCCAACATTTTGCCAAAGGATTTCAGTAGGTGCATCTTATTGACTATGATGAGACCTTCACTCCAGTAGAAAAGATGGATTCCATACGATTGGCACTTTCCATTGTGGCAGCCAAGGGATGGGAAGTCCATCAAATGGATGTGAAGAATGCATTTCTTCATGGTGATCTCTCTGAGGAGATTTATATGGAGCATCTCCATGGATTTATGTAGGACTCATATTTTGTCTGTCTACTACAGAAGTCTCTTTATGGCCTCAAATAGGCTCCGAGGGCATGGTATGCCAAGATGGACTCCTACCTGTTGTCACGGAACTTTTTACATTGTAAATCAGACCCGAATGTCTACATGCTTAGGAATGTTGATTCACTTCTATTCTTAGTTTGGTATGTTGGTGATTAGTTGATCATTGATTGCTCAACTTCAGCGATTGCTGTAGTCAAGAGGATTCTACATGATAGGTTGTTTATGACGGACATGGGTCCGCTACACTTATTCATTGGACTTGATATTAGTCAGGATGCATGAGGCATCAAACTGTCTCATGCCAAGTAAGGACGATATCTCCTTGAGAGATTTCACATGACAGACTGCAAGTCTGCTCCGACTCCTTTCCTATCAGGAGTCAAACTTGAGGATGGTGGGGAGACTCCACTGATTGACATCACACTATACAAACAACTAGTGGGGATCTTGTTGTATCTCACACACACTAGACCAGACCTCTCATATGCAGTTGGCGTAGTTTCCAAGTTCATGCAGGAGCCACATGAGCTACATTGGAAGGATGCAAAGTGTATCCTTCAATATGTATAGGTCACCATCACCTTTGGGATTCATTATGCAACAGACTCTACATTAGATCTCATCGGGTTTACTGATTCTAACTGGGTTGGCGATAGCACTGATCGCAAGTCCACATCTGGTTACTCACTCAACATTGATTTCGGGCCTATTTGTTGGTCAAGAAAGAAGCAAGTTTCCATTGCTCTATCTTCAACCGAGGCAGAGTACAGAGGGGTAGTTAACATAACCATTCAGGCTATGTGGCTACAACACTTTCTCACTAAGTTGGGAATTCAGTTTCATCGGTCGATCTTCATCTGGTGTGACAACCAAATTACTCTGAAGTTCTGCAGAGATCCAGTTCAGAGGCAGTGGAAAAAGCACATCGATATCCACATGCACTACATCTGGGACCTAGTACACGAGGGGATCATCTACTTATAGTTATTTCCTTCAGTAGAATAGATGACATGCATCTTCACCAAGACCTTCACTGAGCAGAAGTTTCATTCTCTATGAAGTCGTCTTGGAGTGAAGGACACAGTTGCCTAGCAACTGTAGTTCTTATTTTTACATACATTGTACCTTGAGCGGGGGGGGAGGGGCAGGGTTCCTATGAGGTTTTCCCTCTTTCCTCACTTTATTTCAATGTATCTTTTATATTTGGGTACCTAACATGGCCTCGTTGTCGGAACCCATTCTTTATTTTCACCATAGTGATGTTTAGGGGGGGTGTTGGAGTTACTTCACACACACCTAGGATTTATTTTTCCTAAGTTTTTTCCTTTTTTATCATTCATAGTTAGTCATTATCCAATCTCCTATATTTTAGGGGAGAATATTCCACCTAGAGAATATTCTTTTTCTGTTGACACATCAGTTTGACTAGTTGAGTTGAGTTTAGATGTTGCATTGTTTTTGTCACCATGCAACATTGGGATTATCACCAGCTAATGTGCACTTTCCTTGGGATCATCACCAGACTGATGCATTACCCTTGATTCCCTGAGTTAACTCCCCACTACTCCTTGTTCAGTCAGTTAATTGAAGACTAGTTGACTAGTTAACTCAGCTAGGTGGCAGTTCACTCTCATAATTGTTGGTGTGTGTCCAAATCACTCTAGACCACCACTATGGTGCATTGGTTCTCCTCCAGTGCGCACTCATTGAGTTATACAGAGTATATCATGTGTAAATTATTCATTATTCACAACAGTTAATGAGAATTATTCTATTATTTCTCTCCTTCTTCTTCTTTCTCAAATTCTCTCTGCAAATGTGTGTATTGTTGTTTAGCTAGATCTATTATCTGCAGGTTCAACACATTTACAATTCCCATTCATTAAGTTTTTTGTTTGCTCGCAAGAATTTTCACATTTGTTTCTTTCCAATATTTTTGCATTTCTATTATGTGAGAGCCTCATATTAGCTTGAAAAAGGCATACACATTTGTTTATGTTGTTTATCTATATCTAGGAAATTATGTGATTCTTTTAGAAAACATTTTTCTAATTTTGAACAAATTTCACTTTGGGACCTGATTATTATCATTTTATGAGTAAGATCCATAAAAAGCTATTAAGGAGCACATAGTTTTAATCATTATAGACTTTGTATTACAGAGAAAAAATCTTGAGCATTTGTACCTTTACATCCTATGATATTAATGGCCAAATTCATTTAAATATTTTTTTAAATACCATTCGTGTCCATGTATGTTTCCTCTTATGTATTGTCTTGGATGTATATTTTTCTCACTTATCTTGTGAAGGAATAAAATGTTGCGCTAAGAAAACAAACTTGATCCTTTCACAGGAAAATTGGTGCTTGAAAGGAATATCTGGCTTAACTAAAGAGCATTTTCTTTTTGTTAAATTTGATATTAAAGATTGATAAGTTTAGTTATATAACATTATTCCATATCATTTGACTAAAGAAATAAAAAATATCAATCACTCAACAACAGAAGAGTACCACCTATATTAAAATGAATGAATGAATAGAGGGTTTTCTTTGTTTCCCACAAAGACTACCCTCAATGTTGGTCTTTTTCCCTAATAGGAAAAAGCCATCAACAAAACATTAACCATTTCATTAAGGAGGCTGAGTACTTCACTTTATGAAACTTGCATATTATAATATTCATAATCCATGTGTGCACAGATTTTAACAAAATTGTATGAAATAAGTACATGAATATGAGTTGGTGAATATGAGTTGGGATCATAGCACATTGATATTTCCATTGAAACATTGTATTAACTGGCACTTCCACTATCAAATATCAACTATTTTTCCATTGAGTTGATGACTAAATTACGTCACTAAATCTCAAAGGGGGCGTATATCAATTATCTTGGTGAAATATTATCTCTTGAATGGAATAAGACTATCTTACAACCTCATTTCCTTCCTTATAAGTTCCACCTTACCCTCCATCTGAAATTTGAAATTTATAGTTACTAATTTTTTCTTTCAATTTAGTGGTTTCCTAACTCATGGCTAAGTGGTTAGAGTGAATTTTCTTTAAATTTTTCTTGCATAATTGTGAAAAGGTGGTCCTTGATGCCCCTATGGAAAAGGATGCACTTTTTTCTATGTTTGAAATATATTATTCAATTAATTGGATCTCTATTTTTTTTTGTTGTACTTCCTCTTAAAGGAGACCCTTTTGATACCCTAGTGCATGAAGTTGAACTCAAAGGTGTCGACATTCAGCTTCCATATCCAACTCAATATTCATTAAATCTTGTATGAACCACTATTCCAACCCCATTGCATTATTTTTTTCTTCTACTATGGCACCTTCATTCTTCTTCTTACTGATGCTACCTTCAACCATGTTTTTCCCATCACATAAATTAATATTATCACTAGGGCGTGTGACCGAATGCTTCTCCCTTGAAAACTCCTTGCGGATTGAGCATATAGATTATTCAATAATATGAACATTGATTGGCTCAATTTCCTTCATGCTTCTAGCTCCCAACACATTTATTGGTATGTTCATCACAAAGACTTAATTTCCAATTCTAGAGCTTTGCTCCAATTTCTTAGAGACCACAATGAATATGGTCCAAATGTCATACGAGTATTAGTTTATGGACTTGGATCTACTAGGGGTGAAAACGTGAGCACTTCTATGTGCTTGCTCCTTTTTACCACCTCTACATAATCTGTATATATCCTATACAATTCCTCATGATCGTCGTTTTGACGACATAACCTCCATACTAAGGCTTGAGATAGAAATAAATTCCCAACTACATGATGAGGGTCATGGACCTTTATGGGCTCTAAGCGGAAATTATGAGTCTCATACTCGAAAGCTAACTCCTCCTTGTGGGATAATTCAAAGATCTGATGGCCTTCAATTTTTATTAGCAACTTGGGTCATTTTTATTTCTTGTTACTTTTAACATTGTTGTCATCCCATGTAATATGGTCTAATATTATGTCTCAATGCTAACCACACATGCTTAGGAAAATTGTAAGTAATAGACACTCCATATCAAGGGAAATTTTAAGGATCCATATTTGTCCTAAAGTGTACAAATCTCGGTGAATCTTATTAATTCCTAAAATTTCAATTCTAAAATGGTCGACCATTTTTTCATAATAATATTCAAAATTTTAATCATTTTATACAATTTCTACAAAATTTTGGCAAATTTCAAGTAAAATAATTTTGTCCTATAAAATTTCGGTGAATCAGTTTTGGAAAAAAAGAAGAAAAATTCAAATGGAAAAATTTAGCCCTTAAATGTTTCCTTGGGGCCCATATACCCTTATGTAGTGTTATGAACCAACGCCTTGAGAATGATAAAAAAATCAATGAGTAATAGTCCACTTCGAGGGGGAAACCTCCTTCTGCAATATATTGAATGTACAAGATGATATATGATGATCCTAAGACTAGGTCTCCTTGGTATGTATATAGGAGACAAAGGGTACAATTAAGGGTTATAACCGACCTACTAGTATAACTCTACAAATGTAATAATTCAATATCTAGGACTTAATAAGGGTTTTTGTACATAACATGGGGCTTTTGTTAGGGCTTAACATGCCCCTCCCCTTCAAAGAAGTGTTTTCCTCAACACTTGATTAACTGCAGGTGTTTCTACATTAAGAACTCATCTTCCCATGCCAACTCTTCCATTGGTAGGTTCTTCCATTTAACGAGGTATTCAGTAATTGATCGATTTCATAGTCGCTTAATCCTTGTTTCAAGGATTGTTTCTAGTTCTAGTATTATTTTCCCTTCTTCATTAATCTCTAGAAAAATATTTTGGACTAGGATCTTGTCATTGATTACCTTCTTTAAGAAAGAAACACAGAAGATTGGATGTACACATGAAGATGGAGGCAACTCCAATTTGTAAGGAACACTTCCAATCCTTTGCAAGATCTTATAGGGGCCATAATATTTGGGTGCTAATTTATTGTCCTTATTTTGTTGCTTTAGGGACATATCTTTATATGGTTGTAACCTCAAAAATATTCAATACACCACTTAAAATTTCCTTTCACTATGATGTTGGTCTGCTTGTTGTTTCACACTATTTTGTGCCATAACCAAGTTGTCCTTCAATAATAAGAGAACCTCTTGTTGGTTCCCTATGTGGTCCTCCACTTCCTAAACATTTGCAATCCCTTTCAAGTGAGATGTGATGGATGGAGGACGATATTCATAAAGTGCCAGAAATGGGGACATTTTCTATGAAGTATGGAAGGATGTGTTGTAACACCATTCTGCCAAGGGAAACCACTTGACCTATTATGTTTTTTTATCATATGAAAAGAAACAAATATATCCTTTTAGAAATTTATTCACAATATTGGTTTTCCCATCGGATTAAGGATGGCAAGATGAGCTATGATCCAATTAAGTACCCAAACAAGAAAATAATTCGGTCCGAAACTTTCCAATGAAAATTAGATCTCTGTCACTTACAATAATCTTGGGGATTTCATGTATATTTTGAAATATTTGAATGAATGTTGTGGCTATTGTACTTGCTTTAAAAGGATGAGAGAGAGAGAGAGAAAAAAAATGGGAATAATTAGTCATTCGGTCCACTACTACCATGGTGACAATATTTCCTTCAAATTTGGGTAAACATGTAATAAAATCCATTGAAACTTCATCCCAACATTGACTTGGTATAACTAATGGTTGTAGAAGACATGGAGTCTTGATTGTATGTCCCTTATTTTGTTGTAATACCACACATTTAGACACAAATTTTTGAATATCAATTTTAAGAACTTCCCAGAAACAAATCCTTCTTTATCTTGTGGTAAGTTTTCAAGAACTCTAAATGTCTTCATATAGGAGAAATGTGAAATTATAGAAGGACATTCTATTTGAGTTCAGAATTCTTACATAAATATAGGTGATCATGATACCATATAAAATCATTATTCCATACAAATTTATCTAATGCATTGGGGTCCTCTTGTAGTTGTTGAATAATCTTACATACCTCTTGATCTTGCTTCCATTTTATCCTTGCTTCTTCCACCCAATCAAACCGTGGAATAGAAATAACACATAGTGAAACCTCTATTTATTTTTCTTTCCTTGAAAGTGCATCTGCCACAATATTAAGTTTTCCTTTCTTGTAGATAATTTAAAATTCATAACCTAGCATCTTTGTAACCCATTTTTGTTGTTCTTATGAAGACAATTGATTCTCCAAGAGGTACTTCAAACTATCATGATATACTTTTACTTTGAAGTGTGTTCCTATTAGGTAAGGGCACCATTTATTAACTCCATGTAGTATGGCCATCATTTATTTTTCATAAATTGGTTTGAGTAAGTTTTTTTTCCTTTAAGTTGGATGGTTTCAAAGGAAAGGGGTCTTCCTTCTTGTATTAAAACTGTGTCAATTCCATGGTTTGAGGCATTACACTCCACAATAAATGTTTTTGTGAAGCCAAGTGTGGCTAGGACAGGAGTTGTACACATAGCCTCCTTGAGTTTTTTAAAAAAATTGGTTGCTTCTTACGTCCAATCAAATACTTCCTTATTTAATAATGTTGATAGAGGTGTAATTTAACCATATTTTGACGTGGTAACACCCCTACAGGGAAACATCCATGACCCCATCCAACACAACCACTTGGAGCAATTTATTAATGCAAAATATTATAGGTATATTTTACAAGAGAGTTTCTCACAATCGATCATCGAAAAATGACCCTCCATACTCTTTAAATAGAGATCATGGACCAATTGGGTGTTAAGACATGAATCAATATAGTCGTTAATAACGAGGAGAATATGAACCATCAGATCACTCTATGTCGGGAACATATAATGACCATCATATTTCCTAACTACAAATGCATACTAATGCATACTAAATAAAGACACGTTTCCCTAACGACACATTAGACCAAGTAGATATGAACTAACTCCTAAGTGCCTAAATATCCTAACATCCCCCCTTAAGAACAACTTGGGATAGTATTGAAGGATTTACATTAGTGACACAATAGGAGAAGGAAGGAGACATTAGATCTTATACCCCCTTAATGACAACATCTTGAACTCCTAACATAGATCGAAGTTTGGAAAACTTCGCTTATGTTAGAGACTTTGTGAAACTGTCTGCAACTTGATCTTCTGTAGGAAAAAAGAGAACCCCAATAACTCGATCATGAATGAGCTTTCTGATGAAGTGCATGTGTAGCTTGGTTTGTTTTTTGTGTTGATGCTAAACTGGGTCTTTTGTGAGCTTGATGGCACTCTCATTGTCGCACGAAAGGCTAGTCAGATGTTGTTGCTAGAATCCAAACTATGAAAGGATCTGTCGAAGCCATAAGGCTTCCCAACTTTCATTTATCGTTGCTTTGTACTCTGCTTCTACTGAAGAAAGGGCAATAACCTGTATTTTCTTACAGACCCAAGTGACAAGTCCTGAACCAAGGCTGAAAACATAACCTACAGTAGACTTTCGATCATCAGGGTCGCCAACCCAATCTAACTTAGTGAAACGAACCAATAAAGGAGTCCCCCTTGAATTGTAATGTATCATGAACTGAATTGTACCACAGACATACCAAAGTATCATTTTAGCTAATTTCCAATGGATTTCATGGGGTATTTACATATATCGGGAAACAAGACCAACAACAAATGAAATATCAGGATGGGTATGAGTCAAGTATAAGAGGATACCAACTAACTTATGGTACAAAGTGGCATCGACTTCGAGAGGAGTACAGGTGGAAACAATATTGAATCCAGACTGGAAGGGGGAAGGGGTCGACTTACAATCTTCCATGTGGAAGTGACAAAGAAGGTCACAAGCATACTTAGATTGGGAAAGAAAAATTCCTTCATTGGTTTGAAAAACTTAGAGGCCAAGGAAATACTGCAAAAATCTTAAGTATGTCATGTCAAATTTCTTCGTAAGGTTGGTTTTCACATGGTTTAAAATTTTTGAGTCACTACCAATAAGGATAAGGTCATAACATAAAGAACAAGGATTATGATATGGATTCCTACTTTCTTGGTATAGACATTAGGATCAGAATGGCATCTAGAAAATCTAGTGTCAATAAGAAAGTTGTCCATTTTGGCATACCAAGCTCGGGGAGATTTCTTAAGACCATAAAGATATTTCTTAAGGCTCCAAACAAGGCTAGAGTCATTCTAGACATAACCAGGAGGTTGTTCCATGTAGATTTCTTCTTTTAAATCCCCATGCAAGAAGGAAGATTTAACATCCATATGAAGGACCTCCCATTTATGTGAGGTAGCAAGGGAAAGAAAAAGGAAGATGGAATTCATTTTGGCTACAGAGAAAAAGGTTTCATTATATTCAATTCCTTCAACTTGGGAAAATCCTTTGGCAACTAACTAAGCCTTGTGTCTTTCAACACTTTCATTTGATGCATAATTAGTTCTATAGACCAATTTACACTTGACAAGTTTTCTTCCTTTCGAAAGAGGTATAAGATCCCAAGTATCATTTTCCATCAAGAACGATACTCTTCATTCATTGTTGTATCCCAATCTGGATGAACTAAAGCTTCTGCAAATGTCTTTGGATCACGAGTCTCTGAAACCTGATCCAAAAGAGAAGAGTCTCGTTGGAACTAAGAATGTGTTTGATGTTGATCTGAAGGATCACCAACAAGATCACCAATTGCTTCTCATGTTGAACAAACCCATCTAGGAAGAAGTGGTGTTGGTGTTGGTTCAAGTTCAATGGAATCATATGGGGGAAGGTGAGAATGCGGAGGTGGATTTCCATCCTCACTTTCATCATCTGAAGAAGAAACTAGAATAGGAACAGAAGGAGGAACAAACGTCGAATATGGATCACAGGCCGTAGAAGGAATAATCATTGAACTAGGCTCAAAAGCCAAGAGATTTTCATCAAAATTAACATCTCTTCTAATAATAATTTCATTACAATGTGGTTGAAGAACTGTGTAACCTTTGACATCTTTAGAATAAACAACAAATATACACTTCTCACTTTTAGGTTGCAATTCTTTCATTTTCTCATCAGGAATGTGAGCCCATGCTATATTGCCAAATACACAGAACTGACTTACATCAGGTTTAATTTTAGTCCATGCTTCTTCCATTGTTATATTTTTAAGAGACTTTGTGGGAGTGTGATTTACTATGTCATTTGCACATTTTATGGGTTCCTCCCAACACTTTAGACTTAATCCCTTAGATTGGATCATAGAATTATCCATTTCTTTTAATGTGTGGTTCTTTCTCTTAACAACACCATTTTGTTGTGGTGTATATGGAATAGTGTGTTGCATTTGGATGCCCTATGTAGTGCAGTAACTTGTAAAATTATTGTTCATATATGCAACTCCATTATTTGTTCTTAACATTTGCATTTGATGTCCAGATTTCGTTTCTACAAGGGTCTTGTAGGCCAGAAACTTATCAAAACAATTTCTCTTAAGTTTTAAGAAGTAAACCCAGGTACATCTAAAAACATTGTCAATGAAAGTTAATAAATATTTTCACCTATAAAAATAAGGAGAATAAAGTGGACCACACAAATCACTGTGAACAAGCGCAAAGGGCTTGAGGCGTGCCAAGAGGCATGTTTGTCAAAACTATCCCAATGATGTTTTCTGAGAAAACAACCGACAAACACTATATCTACATGAAACAAGAGGAAGAGAAGTCACCATATGTTGATTACATAGTTGTTACAATGAGTAATAGTTTATATGACCAAACTATGCATGCCAAAGTTTGCTCAAGTCATCGCTATGAGCAACAAAAGCTGATAGAAAATATGATGACCCAAAGTTTTCAAACTTGTACAACCTAGTAATATCATCAACAATTCTAGTTGCAAGAATATGCTGAGGATCTTTGAGATCCTTGATCACAACTTGGTGAGGTGAAAACTCTATGGGTTTACCTTCCCCTGAATGTGTGATTTGATATACTGATAGAAGTTTACAAGAAAGACTTGGAACACATAATACATCATTGAAATGACCATTATCTACCTTAACTGTTCCAGATCCTACATCACTAAGAGATCTATCATTACCATCAAATATTTGTTTGGTTTTACATTCATTTAGAGTGGAAAATATGGCTTTCTCCTTAGCCATATGATAAGATGATCCAGATTCAATAAGCCACTCATAAGAAGAAGAAGTACAAGTTTCACTGAAGGAGAAATGAAAATAAAAAAGTGCATGTCCATGAGAAGAAGAAGGAGAAGTAGAATCAATATTGATGTTGTGCTTCTTCATCGTTGCTTCTAAATATACCATCTTCTTGAAACATTTGCACTCATCATGACCATCGTTCCCACAAAAATTGCAATGTTTTCCAGTCTTCTTATTTTTAGATGTTGTTCATTTGTCACCATTAGGAGTCGAAGTTGTCTAAGTAGATTTGGGACCCTTGTTTTGCTTGTTTTCGTGGAAAGTATGTTTCTTGTTGGGATTCTTTGTTTTATATTTAGACTGGGATAATAAGGTTTTGTTGGAGGTACCTACAATGTTGATCACTCCAAGTTGTACAATCTTATCTTGCTCTCTAATCAAAGAATCACAAAAGGACTCAAGAGTGGTTTTTTGATAAGATTTCCCTAGAGCCTCTCTCATCACATAAAAGGTAGATACAAACACAAAATATACACTACCTAGTGTAGAAAGAATAATATAGATGCAACGCTCTTCTTCCAAATTTATGTTACACTCTTCACATAAAATTCTAAGTGTTTTAAACTTAGACAGATAGTCTTCAATGCAAGAAAAATAATTTTGAATTAAAGTCAATATCTGATTCTCTAATTGATGTGCTTGAATAATATTGTTTTTACCAAACAAAGATTCAAGTTTTTCCCAAGCTTCATCAGGTTCATCAATTTTTTGAAGGTGGAACCTTAAATCAGGAGAGATGGACATTCCCATAAGTCCACATTCTTCATAATCCTTATTAGCCCATTTGACTTTATTTTCATCATCAACGGGTTCTTTTTCCTTTCTTAAGGTAATCTTGTACACGCCTTTACTTCTTAATAAATCATCCATATGGGATTTCCATTGGAAGTAGTTAGTTTTGGTAAGAAAAATATCACTAGAAGAATTCATATTAAATATGCAAATAATATGGATTTAAAAACTCAAACTGATGATCTGGATGTAAATATCTCAAAAAATTAGGCAGTTTAAAAAAAACAACACTGAAAACAGACTTCAGATGTGAAAATTATGTCATTTAAATAAAAGGCATAAATGGTAACCCAAAGGCCACGTGGAAAGTAGAAGTTGGTTCACGTGGTGATACCCCTTGAAATAACCTCATTTTTACAAATAAGTTGTTTTATGAAGTGACCCATTTTTATAAAAAGAAGCGAGGATCATTTTTACAATGAAGATACTTTATAAAAAAAGGTTGCATGAAAAATAAATAACTTTAAAATAAAATATTAAAGCTACTTATATTGATTCACTTTTATACTTGAAGTGAACTACACTTTACAATGGATGCATGAACTTTTTCAAAAAAAGTTACAAAAAAGAGACTTGAACTCAAGACCTCTTACTTAATAAGGAAAATTTTAACCAAGTGATCTAGAAAAACATATTGTATTGTTTAGAAGGAGGATTTGAGGTTGTTTTTTTTTTGTTGTCGGCCTTGGAGAGCATGCTCATAAAAAAATATTTCACTTCTCGATGAAAACAAGGGTAAGATCTCAGTTAGCTTACCCAGAAAATGCACATTTTCCTATATGTTTCTGATTTTCCAAGATCGCATAGGGAATGAGGAAAAGAGCATACGCGGATCTAAAAGAGTATCAACCCAGAGAAAAAAAAATAATATAAAACCGAAATAATACTCTATGAAAAATTTAAAAGTGCGTATTCAGGCTTTATACCTCCGGATCTAACTGAAATGGTTGTATCTTGGGAAAATATAAACCTTTTCGAGTGAAACGAAAATCATTTATGACTAAAACGAGTACTCTGACACAATGGAATAGTCCTTTCAGCCCATAAATGTGCAGAAATGGAAAAAAAAAATAGAGATGAGGTAACTCAATTTCACAATCTTGATCTACAACGGGAGTGGGTCTTCAAACAGGTTATGATACCAAGTTTGACAACACAGGTATTCCAACAGAGAAAAAACACCTTCAGTAACCACTCATGCAACCAGATCAAAGATCAACACACCGATATTTTGATGTGATAAAACCCCTATGAGGAAACATCCACGGCCCCAACCAACGTGACCGCTTGGAGCAATTTATTAATGCAAAAGAAAAAAATTACAGAGAGATTTTACAAGAGAGTTTATCACAATTGATCATCAAAAAATGACCCTCCATGCTCTTTAAATAGAGATCATGGACCAATCAGGTTCTAAGCCATGGATCAATGTAGTCATTAAGACAATGAGAATATGAACTGTCAGATCACTCTATGTCAGGAACATATCGTGAACGTTGGATTTCCTAACTACAAATGCATACTAATGCATACTAAAGAAACACACTAAGAAAAACATGTTTACCTAACGACACATTAGACCAAGTAGATCTTAACTAACTCCTAAGTGTCTAAATATCATAATAGACAACATCTTGTACATTCTCTTCCCATGATTTTTTGTAGATTAGTATGTCATCACAAAATGCTAACAAAAATTTTCTAAGGGTTTGAAGAAAGAATTCATCAAGCTTTGAAATGTTGAAGTTGCATTAGTAAGTCCAAGTGGAATAAC
The DNA here is from genome assembly GCA_000966675.3 of Picea glauca. NCBI lineage: Eukaryota > Viridiplantae > Streptophyta > Pinopsida > Pinales > Pinaceae > Picea > Picea glauca. Next base: position 16,436 of record JZKD02S0514863.1, read on the forward strand.
CAAAAAATCATAATGACCTTCACATGTTCTAAAGGTTGTTTTGGGAATGATTTCTTGCCTCATTTTGATTTGATGATATCCCGAACGAATATCCAAGTTAGTAAAGAATTTTTCTGCATGTAATTCATAAAATAATTGATCAATAACATGAATAGGAAATTTATCTTTAACGGTCAGTGTTGCACCTCTTTTTTCACCTAAATGATCAAAACAGAGGTGCTTACAAGATTAGTTGGGTTAGCTAAGAAAGACAGCAGTAAAGGAAAGGGTTAGAAGAATAAACATAAAAGACTAAGTTAAGAATTAAACTAGGAAGGGAAAAAAAATTAAACTATTGTGCATAAGGACATAAGAACAAGAAACAAACAAGACTCATGTCACCAATGGAAAGGATTGTATTAGTGAAAAGAAAACACCAAAGAGAAAGGGGACTTTGGGTCCCTTATTCCTCCAAGGGAGGGATCTTGGACCCCCAAGATTGAGCTCTTCTTACAACTTGAAAACTTGAAAGAAACGGTGAAAGAATCCCAAGCTAACCCACTCAAAAGGTGATGTGAATTGCCCAAATGGAATGGTGCTAGTATGCTCTTGATGAGAAAAGAGGTTTCCCCAAGAGAATAGCAGCAGCATAACCTTGCAAATGAATTCCTTGAATATGTAGTGCACCCATGGCCTTATTTTATAGCATCACTTTGAGGTATTGTGCAACCAGCTTTTAGTGTGAAAAGGGGTTGTTTAGGGCACCTTTAGGTATTTGACCAGCCACCTAGCTAGATCCAGCTGAGATTTGGATGTCAAATCAACTTGGAAGCTGAACCAAAAGTGGGTGGGAGGCCGACCAACATCATAAATGCATCGTTCTCAGGTGTGTGTGGCTTTTAGCATCCATAGTCGTGCATTGTGTGCATGTGAACTTTTTCTACGTTTATTGATGGCGTATGTGTGCACGCTCCCTATATAGTCATAGCGCATCCTGATTTTATAACTGGTTGGATAGTTTTTGACCTTTTGGATATGTTTTTTTAGTAATTTTGGTCCATGGGCGAACTATTATCTATTTGAAGATGTTGGATTCCTGTAACCATTTGCAGATGAAATTTCAGTGATAACAGATGCCCCCTGATGGATGAGGTTAGGAGCATACGGATAGTCAAAATTCATCAATGTTTCTTCTATTGAGAGTGTCGTGGTAAGAAAGAGCGATAGTGAGAATATCAAGAGTGACCCCTTGGAGGGGGAAGGGAACCTGTAGGACCCAACATTTTACAAGGTGTGGAAAATAAATTGTGTACAAATGAGGTAGGCATGCCCCATTCTCATGTCATGTAACTCAAAAAATGGTGTTGTACAGCAACTGAAACTGTGTGTTGATGGAGACAACTGCAGTGCCCTCGGGGGCGGTTTTGATAAAGGCAAAGGCAAATTATGATGAGGAACAATACTATGAACAGTAGACAATGATATCTGTAAGAAGTATCAAGGATTCTGTGTGCATTGATATCCCAACAAAGTTCAGAGGTCTTTAGCAAATATAAAAAACAACTGCAATAGTCGCAAAGTAAGACCCACTGTAACATGAGAAAGTGTTGAAGTTGAAGGTTATGGGGGTCAATAACAGCAGAGATAAATAATGGTTCTCCCTATGTCATCCAAGACTCCTCATTATAAAGGTAATGAGAGTCAAGATACTGTCGCCCTTCTGGAAACTGTGTTGATGTCGACAAAAAGGGAGACGCGACTCCAAGAAGCAAAGGGCTTCGTGAAATCCACTAGGTGAGGTCAAGAACTAAGGAGGTACATGGATGAATTCAAGATGCGTGGAGACTCAAGACTTCTCTTGATTAGGGATATATGCAAAGTATAAGTGGTCACAACCGTTCAACTAGGTCGAGTGTCAAGGGGACAATGAGATGTGGGATAAGTTGTGCCAGAGGCGGGACAAAGTGAACAAACTCAGAGAGAAGAGATAGGTGGCCTATGGGATACTCGGAGTTTATGGATGATGTCAACAGGAGTAGGTGATAAGGAATTCCCCAACCAAGGGAAACATGGGTTACATTTTCCAAGAAGGTCGCCAAAGGTGACGACAAAAATCTATGTAAAATGCTGGAAACAATGACTTAATTACAAAATGAATTAAAAAATAAGTGGGGATAATAATGCAAATACAGAAATGGGTTCCCCAGTGTAAGATGGCTTGGCTTGAGGATGGCGCAAGTTGGTTAAAAAAAAAGTGGAGGGTTGGGGCCCCATAGGCGGGTTTCTATAGTAGGGAAATGTATAGAGGGAAATATGAAGATGGGAAAACTAGCGGTGGATGAAATGGATGGTAAATGGTGTTGCAGGAGTGCAGTCAAAATAAAATCACGAGGAAGGTCCCTAGGAGTTCGTTGGGTCGGCTAGAAAAATGAGGAGAAGGAGTATGTGGCTGATTCACGACATGATGTAATACTATCGGGACTCCCATCCCTAAAGTTTGAAAACAGCATGAGTGTCAAAGTGCCAAGGGGGGCTATGAAGGGGACAACTCATGTGGGGGAGAGTGCTACTGGGTGAAAGTACCCAAAATGCAGTGGAGGTGACAGTACTGCAGAGCTGGATATAGGGACCCTAAAGGAAAATTTCAAACGATGTGACTAGAGATGAAATTGAGATTCAGAGGGAATGATTACATGCCAGTGTCGATTATATACCTGAAGGGGTCACGCTGGTGTGTGATGACCAAGTACCTACACACATGATTGTTGATTAAGGTTGGTTGTCATTGATGTCAACCCTTGAAGAAAGCCCTGTAGCATAAAGGTTTGGGTAATGGACCCAATATTGTTTGATGTAAATATGACTCATTATTGTTTTTTCATGGTTGATAAGAAGTAAATATGGATGAAATCCATAGTGGTCCCCTTATGGTGAAATCCCTCACGGGAAGACGCTTTGTGGAGTAAGAGAACTCATGCTTAATTGTGGAATAATGAGATGAAGGAAAGTGAATTTGTCAAGGACAATATTCTAGATGGAGAGTGTTTTTCATGTCATTTATGGTGGTATGTGGAACGTCACATAATTCCTCACGGTTAGAGAGTTATGGCCATGAGAAGTTGGAGACCCTGGGTTTGGGTAATGGACCCAAGATTGTTTGATGGGTAACAGTATGAATTATGATATATTTTTAGATAATACTATTCTACATGGATAGTAAATGTTATTCCATTTATGGTGGTATGTAGAACGTCACATAACTCCTCACGGTTTGAGAGTTATGGCCTTACGAAGTTGGAGGACCCTCATATGTCATCTAGAAGCCCCAAAAGGTCAAA
>JZKD02S0514863.1:50015-66163 GCA_000966675.3 Picea glauca
AGTGCTATTTCTGTTCAAGTGCTATTTCTGTTGCTATTTCGTATATCATTTCTGTGTATTGTGAAGATTATGTTGGATATTTCACTGTTATTCTGTTATCTCTAGCATTTCGTTTATGTTCTGCATATTTTATATATCTGGTATCTTGCAGTATAATTACGCATCACTTTGGGTATGAAGGAGAATATTTCTTGCTCAGTGTGATGACTATAGACAACTTTGAACCTCCAAATCAATTGAGAAGGAAAGAGGAACATTAAGTACAAACTAAAGAAGAGATTGTTGGGTGAATGCAAGAGCTCGGTGTTACATTAAAGAAAGTTTTATCCAAGAATAGAAGAAGGATGAATTGTTGGGTTCATGAGCTAATAAGAAAATTGGTTATCTTGAAGAGAAGCATACATGCTAGGGTGGACGATTTTTACTATTGAAGTGAGTGATTTCCTCTTGGAGGAAAATTTTTGAGTTTGGAGTGCATGAAGAGAAATTCACTAGATTTGGAGTCTTGCTGGCCTCTCAACCCAATGATTGAGTCTTGGAGGCTTTTATTGGGTCATTCATCCAAAAATAGAAAGTTTAAGACACTAGTTCCATTACGGTAACATCCCACTATTAATATATAGGATAATTTATTTAAGTTATGAATCTCAAATGACTCAATCAAGAGACAATACACGAAGATTTAGGGTAATTTTCAAAATTAACTTTCCACTTTGGAGTTCATAGCCTTCGCGGTAGCTTCATCAATGTACCCACTAAATAAAAAGATCTTTTGGTAAGCCCATCTAATTCTCTGAGAAGGATCATTTGAAACCCTCTAATTGTGAATATCGTTTCTACGAAAAAGGGTTTTGATAAGTGTTTGACACACCTACCACACTTAGAGGGGGGGCGAATGAGTATGGGGCTCTTTTTCCCAAAATCTTTCCTCTCTTCAAAATCTCCTTAGGTTAACATTCAACATTTATTCATTACCCATTGTTTTCATTTATAACCAATTAGATGAGAACATATATCAGCAACATATATCGGCAATATATCATCATCAAGTCATCACTACAAGGAACACAAAGAACACAAGATGTATGTACAATTTTTATTTTTATTATGGACAACAATCTGGGGTTTATCAACAACAACTGAATAGAGTACAACTCTACAAGAGCACCAGCTCTATAATGCAAGACTCATCTTACACCCTCATCACCAACTGAGATGAGGCAACAATCCTCAACAGATATCAATCTGTCAACACGTACGTGACCTTTCAGTAGTGTAGCCAGCGTGTGCACATGCCCTGGCTCACTACAGCCTACGTATGCATGCGGTCACTGTATACAACAACCTGTGTATACCTTCTGATATGTTAGGGTTTGTCCCTCAAGATCAACTCAGAATCTCTGCAATCAATATGTCATTCTCTTATGTCTCTGACTGTCCAATTTGACCACCATCTAGTCATAATACATCCAAGCTCTCCAATAGCTTGCTCATGCTCCACAACAAATCAATATGAATGCTATCTCAATCATGTATAAACAACTAGTATACCATAGCCATCATGTCACCACTAAATCACAAGAGTACTCATCAATCCATCAACCAAATCATCCAAACTGAGCCATATCATAGAATCTATACCAAGAATGCCCTAAGCATTCAAAACACATCAAACAATAGTATCCATCAAGACAATAATGTAACCATACCCGTGTCTGAGTGATATATGTGAGCCCATAGAATGCAAATCTGGAACCTGCATCATCATCCAAGAGCTTGGAACCATCTCAAACACAAGTCTTCATCATTCCATCCACTGCATGTGCCCTTTCCTCATACAGCCCATGTGTGTACGCGCCCTGGACCTACAACCTGTGTATACCTCAGAATATAGGGTTTCTGAAGCTCTGAGACTTTTGTCGTCAATGTCTCCAACATTGTCGAAACTTTGATGTGTCTATGAGATCCTCCTCTCGCTTTCTTCCTCAGAATAGATCTTCAATCATGCTCAAGAGATCCACACCAAAGATGCTCTCACAACAAGCTCTCCATCAATACTCCACAAGATAATATTCCAAGAATCTCTCCATTGATCCACACAAAATATTATATGCTAGAGTCCATAGCTATCTTATTTATACTTTCATACTCTAGGTCACTTAACCCATTTCTAGGTTACTTAACCTATTTTCCTTATTTTAGGGTTAACCGCTTTCCATAAATAGAAATTTCTCCAATACTTTATCATTTAAATATTCCTTCTTGATTTTGTCACATTACTTTATCATTTCTTTATTTTGTCACTTTAATTTATCATTTAAATAATGATTTCTTATTTTAGGTCACTTTGACTTCTTTAACCTTGGGGGCTTCAAGCCTTCATATGAGGGTCCTCCAACTTCATGAGGCCATAACTCTCAAACTATGAGGAGTTATGTGACATTCCACATACCACCAGAAATGACATGAAAAGCACTATCCATATAGGATAGTTTCACCAACAACTTCACTAATCTTCATCTCATTATTCCACATACAAGCATGGGTCCTCAAACAATTCTTCTAGGATAACTCAATCTGCAAAGCGTCTTCCCGTGAGGGATTTCACCATAAGGGGACCACTTTGGAGTTCATCCATTTGTACACCTTATCAATCATGATAAGACAATAATGAGTCATCTTTTCATCAAACAAACTATACATCATCATGTATCAATGACAACTCATTGATCCATCTTCATCGATTGGTTTCCACTTGACATCTATCATTCTCATCAAGGACTATGCATCATATCAATGATCCATCTTTATCAATTGGTTTCCACTTTGACATATATCATTCTCATCAATCATCAATCAATCAATTACTTGACATCAATCAATCAAACCATTTGCATCAATGACACATGATCCAACAATCTCCCAAATAATCAAACCATTGGCTTCAATGACAACATGATCCAACAATATCCCCCTTTGGCATTGATGGAAGTACCAACATTGATGTCAACACCAATTACCAATTATTGATATCAACATGTAGATAAGGCATGCTCTACATCAGTAGTCAATGTGACTATCTCTCCCCATCAATAAACATCAATCACATCAATGTGATTAACTCTCCCCGTTTGACATCAATGGCAAAGGCCCATTATCTTCTTTGGGATGCTCCCCCTGCTTGAACTTTCCTTGGGGCTGCTCCCCCTGTCTAAGTTCCTTTATTCTTCCTCTGAATAATCTCTCCCCTTTTGAACAAGGGATATCACTCTGATGTAATTCTGAAAATACATCGAACAAACTCCCCCTATGACCATCGCTCCTCCTGGAATTATGCCTCTGTGCTCTTTCTTCAAATATAGGGCTCTTTTCTAAGTATGCATATGATAAATATCTCCTCCTAGAATCATGGGAAGAAAAATGAATCCCTCTATATTCTCTGTAAGATCAAAAATATGCTACCATATAATGATCCTTGGACCTGTTCATGCATCAAACTCATGCCATACCAACAATTATGAAAAATTTATGTCAAAAGAAATAGAGACTCATGAGTAGAACATCAAACAAGTACATATTGTACCACAATGTGTTCTTCATCATGCACAAAACCCATGTACATCAATCATGTACATCAACAATGTGCCAAAATATATCATCCATGTAATGTATCCACCATATGCCAACATGCCAACATGTGCATTTACCAATATGCCAAACAAATACCATCTATGAGTGTACCATCATGCATCATCACTTGAATCAAGCAAGTATATCAACCATGCATCAACAATCTATGATTCCCCAATGATGTACAGCATGACTATCAACTCAACTCACCAACTACATGTCTCAATATGTAGCCCAACCATATGAAAAATTCATGCACCATGATATCCATCATATGATTTCAATAATACATCATAAGATATATCAATGAAACTCAAATATGCACCATCCATGTACCCCAGAAAATCAGCATCAATTCATGCTCATGCGTTAGTGCCATGCACCCAAGATTTATTTTACATCGTCACCTTACATGATCTAACAATTAGAACCATGAAAACCTACAACAAACAATGTTAGAATCTGCAATAAACAATGTCAGACCCTGCATCACAGAGTTATACCATCACATCAAACTGCAACCACTTTGCATTTCCTTTTTCCCAAGGCTTTACCAAATATACACAGTCTATTGCACAACAGCTCGCGTATGTACGTGACCTATACAAGGTCAGCCTACATATGTACGTGACTGATATCATTGTCACCCGCGTGTGCCTCAGTAGATGACTTACTTAAGCTTCCCTTCAATATTTCATTCTGTTCTAGCTACTCTGTCTTCGTCACCCACTTCTGTAGATGACCCTTCTCCTCAGAACTTCAGCTCTAAGCATCCATCTTTTCAAATATGTCTCCCTTTCTTACTTCATTCCTTTTTCTATCCATGCTATGTGAAGTCTTCATCGTGTACTTTCTTCTTGTGTTCCATCACTCCTGGGATTTGTGGCCAAATCCACTACAGTTGTAGCATTTCATGGAGTTACAATGATCAACAATATTTCCTACTTGATCACATCTCCAACACCTTGTGGTGTTATAGAATCTTGCATTATATCTCCTTTCATAAGATCTACATTCAAAATCTTTGTGGCCATATCCATTACATGAATAGCAGTGCCCATGAAAAATACTTTCATACCTTTTCCTTGGTGTCCCAAGAATAGCTTCTTGATGTCTTCCTTGCTTTGTTCTTTTGAAATTTTCTTTGCCTTGTGTAGATGGTTTCTTTGCAACATTGTCTTCCTTCATTGATGAACTTAATTCATGTTTCTTTCAGGTGCTCACTTCATCATGTGTATCTTCTCCTTTGTATCCAAGACCTGATTTATCACATGATGATCTTTGACTTTCCAAGATCTCATCCAAGATTTGTGAGCTATTCAAGAATTTGTTTGACTTTTCCACCTTCTTTCTAAGGTCAACAATTTCAACTTCTAACTTACAACATGACTCTTCCTTTTCATTTATTTTATTCTTCAATATTTCTTCTATTCTCTTGGCTTCTTCAATTTGGGTCTTGAGATGGACAATGATTTCAAAACTTTTGCTAATCTCATCATCTACATTCATATCTTCTTTTCCATTCTTTAGTCTTGTGATCTCTTCTTCATTTTCTTCTAATTGATTCTTGTTGCTATCTTCTTGTTCCTTGAGAATTTCCTTTAATTTAAAGATGTGCCTTAGAATCCTCCTAAGAAACTTCTTAGTGTTATCTGAAAGATAGTTATAGTCTATATAATAATGATCACTTCTATATATATATAAACCCTCTTCAACTTCCTTTTGAAGTTTTAATAGATTTTCTTCTATTCTTTTCATAGGATGAATACCATCAAACATTACACAAACTATTTCTACATATTCTTCTTCATTTGTAGAGAAAAATTCATCATCATCATTGCAATCAAGGGTTTTTTAGGGTTCTTTACCTTCATTTGAAATATCTTCACGATCTTCCTTTTTTCCAACATCAACACATAATTATTTTCCTTTATTTGAAATGTCTTTAAGATCTTCCTTTGTGTTATCATCACTTGATTCTTTATCTTCACTTGAAATGTTTTCAAAATCACATTTAGAAATAATGCATTCAATATTTTTTGATGATTCTTTACCTTTGATAATCTTGATGGAGTGGTCTTCAATTTCTTCCTTCTCATTCTTTCTTTGATATGTCTCCTCTAGCTTTAGCCATAGATCCAAGGCAGAAGTGCATTGTCCCATGCTCTCTTTGATAGGGCTTGAGAGTCCACTAAGAATGGTCTTGAGAGCCAATCCATAATTATTCTTTCCTTCCCTTTGATATGCAAACTTTGACTTGTTCTTCAAGGGAACCGATCCACCAATGGTTGCCTTCCAAATTGTTGCTCCCATTGTCTTCAAAAGTAGTCTCATCTCTATTTTCCAAGTAGAATAGTTTTTCTCATCGAGGATTGGAACTTCATCATCCATTTGTGTGTCTATGGATCTCCTTTAAGCTTGTTAAGGCTTGTAGTGAAGGATCACTTTGATACCAATTGTTAGACACACCAACCACACTTAGAGGGGGGGTGAATGAGTGTGGGGATCTTTTTCCCAAAATCTTTCCTCTTTACAAAAACTCTATAGTTAACATTAAACATTTATTCATTACCCATTGTTTTCATTTATAAACAATTAGATGAGAACATATATCAGCAACATATATCGGCAATATATCATCATCAAGTCATCACTATAAGGAACACAAAGAGCACAAGATGTATGTACAATTTTTATTTTTATTATGGACAACAATCTGGGGTTTATCAGCAACAACTGAATAGAGTACAACTCTACAAGAGAACCATCTCTATAATGCAAGACTCAGTTTACACCCTCAGCACAAACTGAGATGAGGCAACAATCCTCAACAAATATCAATTTGTCAACAGGTACGTGACCTATCAGTAGTGTAGCCAGCGTGTGCATGCGCCCTGGCTCACTACAGCCCGTGTATGCACGCGGTCAGTGTATACAACAACCTGCGTATACCTTCTGAGATGTTAGGGTTTTTCCTTCAAGATCAACTCAAAATATCTGCAATCAATATATCATTCTCTTCTATCTCTAACTGTCCAGTCTGACCACTAGCCAGTCACAACACATCCAAGCTCTTCAATAGATTTCTCATTCTCCACAACAAATCAATATGAATTCTATCTCAATCATGTATAAACAACTAGTATACCATAGCCATCATGTCACCACTAAATCACAAGAGTATTGATCACTCCATCAACCAAATCATCGAAAATGAACCATATCATAGAATCCATACCAAGAATTCCCTAAGCATTCACAACACATCAAACAATAGTATCCATCAATACAATAATGTAACCATACCATTGTTTGAGTGATAGATCTGAGCCCATAGAATGTAGATTTGGAACCTGCCTCATCATCCAAGAGCTTGGCACCAACTCAAACACAATTCTTCATCATTCCCTCCACTATACATGCCTTGTCCTCTTACATCCTGTGTGTGTACGTGCCCTGGCCCATTACAGCCTGTGTATACCTCAGAACATAAGGTTTCTGAAGCTCCGAGACTTTTTCTGTCAATATCTCTGACATTGCTTAAACTTTGATGCCTCCATGAGATCCTCCTCTCACTTTCTTCATCATAATAGATCTTCAATCATGCTCAAGAGATCCACACCAAACATGCTCTCACAACAATCTCTCCATCAATACTCCACAATATAATCTTACAAGAATCTCTCCATTGATCCACACAAAATATTATATGCTAGATTCCATAGCTATCTTATTTATACTTTCATCCTCTAGGTCACTTAACCCATTTTTAGGTCAATTAACCCATTTCTAGGTTACTTAACCTATTTTCCTTATTTTAGGATTAACCACTTTCAATAGATAGAAAGTTCTCCAATACTTTATCATTTAAATATTCCTTCTTGATTTTGTCACCTTACTTTATCATTTCTTGATTTTGTCACTTTACTTTATCATTTAAATAATGATTTCCTCTTTTAGGTCACTTTGACTTCTTTGACCTTAGGGGCTTCAAGCCTTCATATGAGGGTCCTCCAACTTCATGAGGCCATAACTCTCAAACTGTGAGTTATGTGACATTCCACATACCCCCAAAAATGGCATGACGAGAACTATCCATCTAGGATAGTTTCACCAACAACTTCATTGATCTTCATATCATTATTCCACATACAAGCATGGGTCCTCCAACCATTCTTCTAGGATAACTCAATTCGCAAAGCGTCTTCCCATGAGGGCTTTCACCATAAGAGGGACACTTTGGAGTTCATCCATTTGTGCACCTTATCAATCATGATAAGACAATAATGAGTCATCTTTTCATCAAACAAAATATGCATCATCATGTATCAATTACAACTCATTTATCCATCTTCATCGATTGGTTTCCACTTGACATCTATCATTCTCATCAAGGACTATGCATCATATCAATGATCCATGTTTATCAATTGGTTTCCACTTTGACATATATCATTCTCATCAATCATCAATCAATCAATTACTTGACATCAATCAATCAAACCATTTTCATCAATGGCACATGATCCAACAATCGCCCAAATAATCAAACCATTGGAATCAATGACAACATGATACAACAATAAGAAACATTCAATTTTTATTTCCCTTGATATGATTAAACAATCTTCCTTCAATCATTCATCTAGTCTAGAAATATCTATAATGTCTTAAATTTCCTTATTGTTGAACTTAGCTTAAGCATGTAGTTTATTTAAATTTATAATTAACTTGAACCATAACCACTGCAACAACAATATACTGGCTATAGTAAACCAAGATCACAAGAAGAATAACCATGCACAAAAGACACCAGAAATTATCCTAGGAAAACCCTTCTCAATCAAGGGAAAAACCCAGTAATCCTTTGCTATATTTTCCAAGAGAAGATCCTCCACACCAAAAATTGTAGAGCACACAAGAGGGTGCTTCTATGACTGAGAAATATGGCACCTAGAAAAGTGTTCCCTAAATTGCATCTCACAATTTTAGACCATGCATTGTAAGTGAGAGAGATGATCCATAATGGGGATCTATCTATTATTTATACAAAACCTCGCACATAAAATTGATGTGTCTATTGGCACAATAGGGCCGACCTGTACAACTTAGTAATATAATTAATATTTACACAACATTAATTATCTTTCCATGGTGGGGTCGACTTGTACCCTTTACAACACAAATTAGGGTTTTACCAAAGTCTTACTCTCTGACAATATAGCAAGGGATCTCACACATTCTCTAGTTCTCTGCCACTAGGGACACGTCCACCTGTGCTCAACCATAGGGATGTCACTCTCAATATATCAACTCAACTAAGTCCATAGGAGTACCATCTGGAGAGCCATATCAAGTCGACTCAACTAAGTCCATAAGAGTCTGACGAGAAACCATCTCAAGTCGTCTTAACTCAGTCCAGAGAAGAACGAAAAAATACCACATGTCATCTCAACTCAATCCAGAGGAGTATGACACACCCATCACATAGGATCTCTCACAGATTGTCTCAACTCAGTCTAGAGGAGAATGACTTGGAGAATGTCTCATGAAGTTGCAATCAACAACACTCCCTCTCAACTACGGAGGCATTCTCCACCAAGCCAATTCTATCATAGAAAAACTCAAACTTTGTCTTGGCAAGTGATCTGGTGAAGACATCTGCAACTTACTCGTGTGTAGAAAGTTAGTACACATGTATTGCTTTCCTCCACACCATATCTCTAATGTAATGGTATTTGATCTCGATGTCTTTCGATTTATCATGAAACACATGATTCTCTGAGAGATTCACACAACTCTAGTTATCGCAATGCATAATGGTGGAATCCATATCATGTCTGCAAGTAATTCTATAAGGAGATTGAAAAGCCACACTGCTTCATGGACTGCCACACATAATGTAATTTACTCTTCTTCTGTGGTACTTAAAGCCACAGACTTATATTTCTTGTTACACTAGGAAACCATGGAAAATCCCAAAGTAAAACAACAACTGGAGGTGCTCTTCCAGTCCACTGCACTTTCTGCCCAATATGCATCAGCATATCTCTGCAATGTCTTGTCTACATCAGAGGCATATCTCAATCCATAATCAATTGTGCCTTGTAGATATCTCAACACATGCTTCACTGTTACCTAGTGTGTTTGTATCAGTTGATTCATACAATGGCTAAGTACACTCACTGCATAGCATATATCAAGTTTGGAGTTAACCAAATACATCAATGATCCAATCAATTGTCTATAAATATGTGGATCAATATCTCCTGAATCAGAAGAATCCTCGTTCATTTTCTTCAGATTCATCACCATCGGTGTAGGCATGGATATGCAGTCTGTCATCTCGAATTTTTTCAAAATATCCACTATGTATTTTCCTTGACTCAGGAAAATCTCGTCAGTCCTCTACCATACTTCTAGTCCAATAAGTATTGCATCACGCCAAGGTCCTTCATCTCAAATTCAGAAGCCAATGCACACTTGAATTCAACAATAAGGCTTTCTGAATTAGTGAGGAATAAGTCATCAACATATAGGAACAAAAATTAGGCACTTGTCACCAACAATGTTGTAGTATAGGTTTGGATCAACAAAACTCTTGTTGAAGCCCAAACTCATCAAGTATCCAACAATCATGCTCAAGGTGCCTACTTTAGTCTATACAAGGTTTTCTTCAACCTGCATAAATGAGACTCCTTCTCATGTGTCACAAACCCATCTGGTTTCTCAATGTAAGATTCTTCCTCAGTCTCACCATTGATAAAGGTTGTCTTTAAATCCATTTGATGTAGTCTCCAACCCATGGATGTTGCAATATCAATAATCATACAGATGGAAGTGTATCGAAAAATAGGAGTAAATGTCTCCTTATAATCTATTCCTTCCACCTGAGAGAATCTTCTAGCCAAAAATATTTCTGTGTACTTCTCGAAACTTCTATCAGTTGCATGTTTGATCTTGTATATCCACTTGGAATTCACTACAGACTTCCCTTTAGGTCTCGGAACAATATCCCACACATCATTCTTCAATATGGACTGATACTCTTCGGTCACGGAATCTTGCCAAAAATGTTTTCCTATTGCTTCTCCATGACAAGAAGGTTTAGTATCATTGATGTGGCTCATAGCTGAAACATAGCTCGAAATTATGTGTGGTCTCTTACTCTATCAGAATGTGCCATGAGGAGTTTCATGTCCCTCTACCTCCTATAGATTCTGTCGATCCCATGTAGGCCTCTTTAGTCTTACTGCAATGTTTCTAGGAACATCAACTAGAGCTACAAGATCAAATGGATTAGCTATTTTAGTAAATGTCTCCCTCTAAATTGTTGAAGGGGATAAGGTATTATCTCTTCCTTCTTCTCAAATAGTTTGAATCCCTATGAATTCTGAAGGATAAACATCTATCCTAGAGGAAATTATGATATCATCCGTTTCCTGTGTTGTTATCTTGGAGACATCCCATGTCTTCTTAGGTCCTCTACTACCTCTACAGTACTTTTCTAAGCAAGGAATCTGGCCTTCCGTACTAGGATAATAACCAATATGGCCTCTCATAGGTATACAACCAAAATGGCCTCCTGTACTAGGATAATAACCAACCAAGAAAATTGGAATCTCGTACCAGTGATCGTGGACCTTCAATAATGAAATAAGAAATCTAGCCTCTCCTACTAGGATAATAACCAATATGGCCTCTCATAGGGATAAAAACCAAAATGGACTCATGTACTAGGATAATAACCAACCAAGACAATTTTGGACTCCCGTACCAGGGATAATGGTCCAAGTCATGAGGGCTCCCATACCAGGGATAATACCCTTCATTATCAAATGCAATCTACTACAAAGTAATGATGAAATCAATTAAGGAAAGTAGTAAAAAACTTACCTTAGTCTACAATCATGCTCAATCTTTCTTTTGGTCCTCCTGAGAAAGCTAATATACAGAAGGACTCCTCATCATTTTTGCTTGCATTCCTTGACTTCTTTTGAGGTCTCTTATGTTTATTTCCTTTCTTCCACAAAGGATAATTATTGAAAAGGGTTTGATCAAACCTCGCACATCACTAGATGCAAGTCTAGTCTCCTTGAATAAGGTGCACTTATAGAACACACTCAAAAGTCATGCCAAGGATCATACTTTAAATCTGTACAATATACAACATACATCTCACATCAACTATATTCAAGCTTTCATTATTTTGGATAGCGATTTCATGTTTGATAATTTGAAAAATGGATGACACATCCATTTCTAATCTTCATCATTTTTATGATTCTCTGGAAATGAATCATTACTTGAGACTATTCTTTTCATTTCAAATTAAACAAGGTATATCTTCTCTATTCGTCTATGATTGTTGTGTCAGGTCAATATATTTTATAAACACAATATTCATTCTTTGTCAATGTCCCTTATTCTTGAATACTAGTTATGACTCCACATTCACAATGTTCATGTCTCTCAACCATAATCTCAGTAATCTAATTCATTGCAAAGAATCTATCATTCAATGAATTTACTTAACAAATCACACTACCTTTAGCAGACGAGATTTTATACTCATCCTACCTACCTGTCACTTATTTCTTTTTTGGATGGATGTACATGTAGGTAGTATAGGTATCATAACGGACCTTGAAATCTTCTTTATCACTTTTTCATAAATAACCATAGAACAAGCCCAAATTCTATCACAAAAACTGTATTTAAATCTGATTCAGAAATGTCATAAAGACTGATCTCAAATCAACTCAGTCTTTCCATATATCTATCATAGAATACTGTCACAAACTCATCCTTCAAGATTCCTCGGAACCTGCTTCACATCTCCCTCAAAATCTAGTCTGCAATTTTGTTTAGGATTCAGTTTTAGGTCTGCAGTTGGGACTCCTAGTTGTGGCAGCCTTGGAGGGGCTTCTCCATGATGTGATTTCTTTTAAGACCTTAAATAAGGCTCTACCAAGTATAATATGCCTACGGTGAGTCTCAACCTTCACCATAGAGTTCAAGGGAAGGTTTGGCCCTCTCCTTATACCAATGGAAAGGGTTCTAATAGCCCTTAAATTCCACGACATGCCTTCATGATTGTGAAAATGGTCATCTTCAGTAACTCCTCTGATACCATGTTGAATTTATCTCAAGCATGTAGTTTATTTCAATTTATCGTCAACTTGAACCATAACCATTGTAGAAAAATTACACTAGATGCAATAAACCAAGATCACAAGAAGAATAACCATGCACAAAAGACACCATAAATTTTCCTGGGAAAACCCTTCTCAATTAAGGGAAAAACCCAACAATTATTTACTATATTTTCCAAGAGAAGATCCTACATGCCAGAAACCCTAGAGCACACAAGAGGGTGCTTCTATGACTGAGAAATATGGCACCTATAAAAGTGTACCCTAAATTGCAGCTCACAATTTCAGACCATGCGTTGTAAGTGAGAGAGATGATCCACAATGGGGATTTATCTCTTATTTATACAAAACCTAGCACATCAATTAGATGTGTCTATTGGAACAATAGGGCCGAACTATACAACTTAGTAATATAATTAATCTTTACACAATATTAATTATATTTCCATGGTGGGGCCGACTTGTACCCTTTACAACACAAATTAGGGTTTTACCAAAGTCTTACTCTCTGAAAATATTGTTGTATAGGATAAGTCAACTGAGAGGGAGGGGTGAATCAGTTGTATAAAATTTCTTTCATTTTATAAGAAGATTACTTATTAATCAATAAATCATGCCTTTAACATTTAACTTGCAGTAATACATTTAACCAATAAATACACAATCACATAAATGAAATAGTGACATAGTGCTTTTTCATGAGGAAACCCAAAAGGGAAAAACCTCATTTTCTTATGAATGAAAGGAAAGCTCCAACTCCTCTTTACATTCTTATTTTATCTGAGATACAACCCAGATGAGGTTTCTACCTCTGTTTCTTCATCACCTACTGAATGGAAGCTACAACTCCCAGATGTACAAGCACCAACTTGTACAGGAGACTTTTACAGTCTCCCATTGCTCCTCCCTACCACCCTGAAATCATTCTATGTCACTAAGAACCTGCAAACCAACTCTTTATATTCTATGTCAAAGATTATGCATTCAAATCCTCTCTGTTTTTATATTCATATCACAATTCATTCTTGACCAGACCACTTAGATTTATCAATCTGTGTATGTGTCTTCCCTCCTCTATCCTTTTCTTCTTCCTCAAATTTTACAAAGGCATATATCTCCCATAATCCTCTCATTTATTTTCTTGCAACATTCACTTTATATATCTTCCTGTATCATCAGCGCGTACAATCGAACCCTCAGGCTTCAAAGAATCAGTTACAATAACTAAATAACTTCCTTACAGTAATTATTATTGGCCAAGGCATAAAGACAAATAATATGCACATGATCAGTTTATATATTTAACCAGCACCGTTCGATGAACATACATTTGTTTTGAATTTTCAGTACGGAATAACCCTTGAGCACTTTGGCAAGCCACTTGTGCTAACCCATATGTCCATTGGTTATGTCCATTGGTTATGACCATAGGTTAATCAAAATGCATTTCGCGTTTTGGTATTTCGACATTTCACATTTCGATGTTTCGGCATCTCTGTGATGAAGTGTTTCGACACTCCAAATCACGAACCTCAGTATTTCGACGTTTCACATTTCGGCATTCTTGTGATGAGATTTCTTAACGCTCCAACTCTCGGTATCCAAAACTCTGAAATGGAGTCATATCAATGGTCCATGATCTCCCTTTGATCAACGACTCAGATTAATTCATGGTTTTGCATTTCGTGATTTCATCATTCTTGTCGTGAGTGTCCTTGAAACCTCCAACTCCCGGTATCCGAAACTCTGAAATGGAGTCAGATCAACGGTCATATACGACTCTTATATTACTCCTCCAATGCTTAATCCAACAGATATGACTTAATCATTCAACGAGATGGATGGTTGTTGGGGTTTCGATATTTTGGCCATCAAGTCTTCATGACCTTCAACAATTCAAAACTCTCAAAATAGTAAATCATGTGACGTGTGTCCCTTTCGGTATTTTGGCATCCGGGACTTCGTAATGTTGGATTTTTTTCTTACCATGCAAAAAATCCCAAAATAGAAACTCCCGGAATCATGTGATGTGTGTCCCTTTCATTATTTCAGCATTCGGGACTTCGTGATGTTAGATTTTTTTCTTACCATGCAAAAATACCGAAATAGAAACTCTCGAAATCCCAAAATAGAAACTCTCGGAATCATGTGACTTTGTGTTTCGGTATGTCGAGAGGCATGCTAATCTATGAATTAGGAATCACCATGCCTGTGAAAACTGATCCATGGTGCCTGTGCAAACTAACCAACAAACTCCCCCTTTGGCATTTTAAAGTTTGACATTAATGACAAAACCAAGTCCTATGCAAACCATGCAAACTGCAATCCCTGCCAACAAACTTCCCCTTTGGCATTGATGGAAAACTTTAAATCTCTTCTCCCCCTTTTGACATCTATGGAAAAGGAATCAACCATACTCCCCCTGAGAAAAGAAAACCACTTGCAAATATGTATCATTTTAGTAGCAACTCCCCCTATCAATAATAGTCAATAAACCTGTCCAATCTGATTTTATAATGAAACCCTTGCAATATTTGAGAATGAAATGAAATTACAGAGGGTAAACCCCCAACTGATCCATGAGACTTTCAAATTGCATTTTAGGTAAAGGTTTAGTAAATATATCTCCAATTTGATCCTTTGTGCCAATATATTCAACTTTAATAACTTTTGACATAACCTTCTCTCTTAGAAAATGAAATTTAATGGGAATGTGCTTTGTTTTTTAATGCATATCAGAATTTTTAGAAATACTAATTCCACTGGTATTATCACAGAAGATAGGTATAGGTTCATCATAATGAATATGTATATCTTCTAGCATCTATTTCATCCATAGAATCTGAGTGCAACAAGTTGCAGCTGCTATGTATTCTGCTTCAGCAATAGACAGAGACACTGTTGATTGTTTTTTACTTGACCAACTTACAAGACATCCTCCAAGAAAAAATGTTGCTCCACTAGTACTCTTCCTGTCATCAACACAACCTGCCCAATCAGCATCAGTGAAAGCATATAAATCAAGTTGATTACCTGTAGGATACCACAAACCATACTCTGTTGTCCCCTTAAGATATCTGAAAATTCTTTTGATTGCAAGTAGATGAGAAGTTTTTGGTGAAGCCTGAAACCTACCAACTTGAGAAACTGCATGCATAATATCAGGTCTTGTAGCTGTAGCATAAAGAAGACTCTAAATCATAGATTTGTATATTGTCTGATCAACATCTTTAGTATCATCAAACTTGCTTAATTTACAGCCAGTAACCATGGGAGTGCCAACTGGTTTAGAATCTTCCATCTAAAATTTCTTAAGCATTTCATTGATATACTTGGTTTGAGAAATGGAAATACCTTTATCAG
>JZKD02S0514863.1:69834-84550 GCA_000966675.3 Picea glauca
GAAGATTACTTATTAATCAATAAATCATGCCTTTAACATTTAACTTGCAGTAATACATTTAACCAATAAATATACAATCACATAAATGAAACAGTGACATAGTGATTTTTCATGACGAAACCCAAAAGGGAAAAACCTGTTTTTCTTATGAATGAAAGGCAAGCTCCAACTCCTCTTTACATTCTTATTTTATCTGAGCTACAACCCAGATGAGGCTGCTACCTCTGTTTCTTCAGCACCTACTGAATGGAAGCTACAAATCCTAGATTTACAAGCACCAACTTGTACAAGAGACTTTTACAGTCTCCCCTTGTTCCTCCCTACCACCCTGAAATCATTCTCTATCACTAAGAACCTGCAAACCAACTCTTTATCTTCTCTGTCAAATATTAAGCATTCAAATCCTCTATGTTTTTATATTCATATCACAATTCATTCTTGACCAAACCACTTAGATTTATCAATCTGTGTATGTGTCTTCCCTCCTCTATCCTTTTCTTCTTCCTTAAATTTTATAGAGCCATATATCTCCCATAATCCTCTCATTTATTTTCTTGCAACATTCACTTTATATATCTTCTTGTATCATCAACGCATACAATTGAACCCTCAGGCTTCAAAGAATCAATTACAATAACTGAATAACTTCCTTACATTAATTATTATTAGCCAAGGCATAAATACAAATAATATCCACATGATCAGTTTAAATATTTAACCAGCACCGTTCGATGAACATACATCTGTTTTGATTTTTCAGCACGGAATAACCCTTGAGCACTTTGGAAAGCCACTTTTGCTAACCCATATGTCCATTGGCAGTGACCACGGGTTAATAAAAATGCATTTCACATTTTGGTATTTCGGCGTTTTGCATTTTGGCATTTCGGCATCTCTGTGATGAAGTGTTTCGACACTCCAAGTCACGAACCTCGGTATTTCGGCGTTTCGCATTTCGACATTTTGACATTCTTGTGATGAGATTTCTTGACGCTCCAACTCTCGGTATTCAAAACTCTGATATGGAGTCAGATCAATGGTCCATGATCTCCCTTTAATCAACGACTCAGATTAAGTCGTGGTTTTGCATTTCGCGATTTCATCATTCTTGTCGTGAGTGTCCTTGACACCTCCAACTCCCGGTATCTAAAACTATGAAATGGAGTCAGATCAACGGTCATATATGACTCTTATATGACTCCTCCAATGCTTAATACAATGAATATGACTTAATCATTCAATGAGATGGATGGTTATCGGGGTTTCAGTATTTTGGCCATCAGGTCTTCATGACCTTCAACAATTCAAAAATCTCGAAACGGTAAATCATGTAACGTGTGTCCCTTTCAGTATTTCATCATCCAGGACTTCGTGATGTTGGAGTTTTTGCTTACCATGCAAAAAATCCCAAAATAGAAACTCCCGGAATCCCAAAATAGAAACTCCTGAAATCATGTGACGTGTGTCCCTTTCGGTATTTTGGTATTCGGGACTTCATGATGTTAGAGTTTTTGCTTACCATGCAAAAATCCCAAAATAGAAACTCCCAGAACCCCGAAATAGAAACTCTCGGAATCATGTGACTTCGTGTTTCGGTATGTCGAGAGGCATGCTGATCTATGAATTAGGAACCACTGTGCCTATGAAAACTGATCCACGGTGCCTGTGAAAACTGACCAACAAACTCCCCCTTTGGCATTTTAAAGTTTGACATTAATGACAAAACCAAGACTTGTGCAAACCGTGTAAACTGCAATCCCTGCCAACAAATATAGCAAGGGATCTCACACATCCTCTATTGCTCTGCCACTAGGGACATGTCCACCTTTTCTCAGCCATAGGGATGTCACTCTCAACATATCAACTCAACTAAGTCTATAGGAGTACCATCTGGAGACCCATCTCAAGTCGACTCAACTAAGTCCATAGGAGTCTGATAGGAGACCATCTCAAGTCATCTCAACTCAGTCCAGAGGAGCATGACAAGAGACCACATGTCATCTCAACTTAGTTTAGAGGAGTATGACACACCCATCACATGGGCTCTCTCACAAATCATATCAACTTGGTCCAGAGGAGAACGACCTGGAGAATGTCTCATGAAGCTGCAATCAACAACAGTTTTAACATTATAACTTTTTTTAAACACTTGTGAAGTTTTGTAATGTTCTTTAGGTCCTAATATCCAAGTTTGGAGTATATTCAATGTTGAATCTAAAGGATCCAGGATCCATTGCTAGATAGATACCATTGGTGGCTAATCCTCTCTATGGTATGGTAATAGAATTTGAATGTGCAAATGTCATAGTAGAAGAAGGGTCGTTAAATTCAACAGTGGGTTCATAAACTACTTGAATTGAGGTTATGGATCCCTTTTTTTTCGAAGTAACTCTCTCTTGCAAAGAACCCATTTATGTGCCAAGAGTTGGTTGATAACCCATAGTGGAAAGCATTCTTCCTAATAGGTTGAATACCTCTTATCCCTCTTGGAAAAAGAGGAATATGTTATCAATAAATGATGGTATGTCTTACTCAATGAAATTTTGAAAATATACGACCATGGTTAGAGCAGTTAAGATAACTCTCATATGAGTTCTTGGTGGTTCATTCATTTAGCCACAAACTAGAGCCACTTTAGATTCTGATATTTTTTGTTCATTAATTACTCTTAATTATTTCATTTCCTTGTAAATATCATTCCCTTCATGGGTACATTCTCATGCTCCTCCAAATAGATACCCGTTCATGATCCTTAACAATGTTGTTGATCAACTCCATAATAATTACCATTTTACCTTCTCTAGCTCCTTCAAATAAATTGATTTTCCCCTACGATAGTAAGGAGCCAAAAGATATACTACTTTAATTATTTTCATGAATATAGATACTTTTGTATCCAACTCTATAAAGGTAGGAGTAGATGAATATGAGATGTTATGCAAGCATCTACAAGAACTAAACTATCAAAAATGTCTCCAATAACATTGAAAATTTGTCTAACAATGGATCCACCAACTAGAAGACTTAGAGGAGCTCACATGTCAATCAATCAATAAGTTTGGAGGTTCATTGACCATCCAAGTCAATGATTTAAACTTCATGAGGGAAATCACTAGGTCGAGCGGCCAACAAGATCCCCAACTCAACAATTTCACCTTCTCAATGTCAAAACAATGCCTAGAGTGGAGAAAAACCTCCTTGATTTTGTACAACTTGATCCATCAACTTCTTGCAGTATATTATACCCTTGAAAATATGAATCACAAAATTCAAATGGTTGCTTAGCAATTTCAAAGCTTCCCCAACTCATTGGTAATGTTGAGAACTCACTAGAGCTCTGACACCTTCATGTTTTCCATACACAAAACCAAGGTGTGAAACCTTGTTGATAAAAAATTCACTCATAAAACACTACCTATGTGATATTAGGATCAAAATCAAACTCAAAGAAGGCATAATGAATAATTAAAAATGGATTAAAATGAGCATGAATAGAACCCCTTGACTTTTCGGCTTAGTAAAACCATAACTTAGTAGTTTGATCTAGGATTGGTGAACCATCTATTATAGACTGTAGTTGACGTGAGCATATTTTGGATGAGTGGTCGAATTCCCCTTTCCACCGTCGGATGAATAGCTTTGACAATTTGTGAAGTTCAAATTATTTAGTTTATGGGAAAATTTTGAATGTGTATTTTTGTGCATATGGACTCGTGATCAAATTATTTCAATTGCATTGATTTTGTGAGCCAAAAAAACATCCAGGAAACCTATTTCAAAATTCAAAAACTCATTTTGGCCAAACACCTAAAATACACACAAAATGTCCTTAGTAGATAAGGTCTAGCTTTTGTTTGGAGTGGTGATTCACTGGAATTGAAAACATTATGTGTTATGTTCATCCCTAATACATGTTTTTCAATCTAAATTGTTGATTTCAGTGAGTTCATTGTCCATGAAACTATTTTTGTTAGTGAAGGTGGTCCCGAAGCATCAAACACACTTATGAGGAAAACATGGCTAAAACCACTACTTCACCCCAAAAATCAACTAGATGTCTTTGAATGATGAGAATGATTCCAATAATCTTAGAAGGGATGAGATACCATGCCTATAAACTACAAAAATTATTTTCCCTTTCATATACCTATATCATTGTACTTGGCTTTGAGGTTCAGGTGTTAAATCACACAATTGTTTAAAGCAATCTTTTGTGCCACCTCAAAATGATATTATTTTATTAGATGCAACAAGATGTCAACAAGGTAGGCTTTGAAAACTCACTTGTATCTCACTTTGCATATCATAGCACCACATTGCATCTGATCTGAAAAGATATATTAAAGACTATGGTTAAGTTTTTAAAGCATGAGTTCATTAACCATTTAGGAATTTGAAGAAAAAGAAATAATTAATTATATAACATGGTAGCCATAATAAGATATGCATATATGAAATTAAGCACAAGAATCAGCAAAGAATAACAACAATGGTGTTAACGGAGCTCGGCAATATTGCCTACGTCTCTGGGCCTTTGTCTCAGTGGGTGAGGCTTTCTTATTTCTCTTCAAAGCTTCGAAGGTACATCAAAAAAGTGTCAAATGGATTAAAAATTGGTCTGGCTATGTTATTTTATACCTCAAGAATCCAACACAACTGATGGCACTGAAAACGATTGAGCAAAGCTCCAGGAAATGGCCTACAAAATTGCTCTCCTCAATGGCTTCCCTACATAAAAATGGCTTTGACTGTCAAATTCCTCACCATTTATCCTTCTCTGCACTTGTGCAAGGCTGCCAAGAACCTTTGGTTTATATAGGTTTGAATTTTTCAACAACCTCTCAACTTCCTCCCAAGATATGGCCTCAAAAAGGGCTCCTGATCTCCCAAAAATGACCAAAATCCATCAAAAACAGGCTTAAAATCACAAAAAATATATTATATAGTTTTAAAACCCAAAATTGGGATAATTTTGGGCACATCCCCTGGTCCTATGGTGGTTTTCCATGTGTCCTTGGGATGGAACACTCCTAGTCCTTAGGCCCCTAAACTCTGGCCCTTGGTCGTTGGCTTGGCCATATGGTCGACCCTTAAGCCCCCACGTGCATGTAGTTGGTTAATCCCTCAGGCCCTCAGGCCCTGGTCAGTCGGGGCTGGACCCCACCGACCGAGGCCTATCCCAAACTCTGCACCACCACTAACTCAAAAGGGAAATGGACCAAGTGGTTTAAAAAGTACCACCATTGCCCAAACGGTCCGCCCCCTTTCACGAAACTGTTGGCACCCAAGGAGGTGGAGGTTCGAAACTCCTGAAGCCCAAAAAAAAAAATTTGAACTAGTTTTCATTTGCAAAATCTAGGGTTCCATTTGGTGCCCTCTGATTGGGCCACATGTCACTCTCATATTGGTCTGTACCAGCATAGTCAGCGACACAGTCAGCCTACCATGTCACCTATGTACAGCCCTTTCACCTACCACATCATATGTCGTACAACCATGTGTCGTGCCATGTCACATCCATACAGCCCATTCAACCCGCCATTTTAGCATCCATACGGTCAAGTTGTTTTCCTTACTACCATGTGAAATCCTTTCATTGGGCCATGTCACTGTATGGACTGCCACATGTCATTCGTACAGTGACATGTGTCAAATCCGTACAGGGCCAACTGAGCCCGAAACTGTCGAATCTGAGTGACACATGTCACCTCCTAGTGATGCCATGTCAGCATGATGACATCATCATGAATTCATGATGAATTCACCTATCATACTACTGACGTCACTGTTGACTTTGACCCAGATGACTTTTTGTGTGTTTAGGAATTTGATCAGAAGATGATAAATTTCACATACGATGTCCGTTTGAGGAAAAAATTATATGGACAGAATCAACGTGAAAAAACAGACTCAATGGCGATAGTTTCATCTGATTCCAAAAAAAATTATTTTTAGGCCTTCCTGGACCCATTTTGGATCACATCTCCCCACTAAGACCTTTTGGTCCTCCAAAAGGATACTAACCAGTCATCAAGTGTGGGATAGGCCACCCCACTTGTTCCCTATCTTTAAACTCTTTCCTATGCACCTGTCTTATCAAGATCAATTTCAAAAGAACCATGACAACTCACAGCATATTGTTAGCCACTTGTACTCTATCACATCTTATTGAAGCCACTACCATCCATGTTGAAAACATTAGCAATGATAACATCATAAATATGACTGCAAATGAGCTAATATGTTTGTAGTACTTGCACGACATTAGCTTATCTTGAAGCAAAGTATGATTGAACTTCCATTCTACAATCATCTCATGTTCATGCTTAAGATCAATTACTTGATTTGGCACAATTATAGGTGTGTTGATTGCATGAGTTGCCTTCCTTAATAGTTCCATTATTTGAACATATTGATTTTATTTTAAGTGATGAGCATGTACAACATATTCATTTCCTTCTTTGGTTAAGTGATATTGATTATGTTCCCTATAGAAGATTTCTTTGCGATGATACAAATAAGGATTGCCTAACACCATTCCACATCCATTAAGTGGCACCACACCACACGTTACCTCATCCACAAATTTTGATGAAATTGCAAACTTTAAAGTTCATTACTTTGTTATGTGCAATTTATGATTGTTTCTTATCCATTTAAGTGAGTAAGGTTTATGATGCATCTGAGTTTTTAATCCCAATTTTTTAACCATTTCCTCTGAAATCAAGTTATATTGAGATCCACTATATATCAATGTGTCAACCTTAGTATGCTTCATTATGACCCTTATGTGAAACAATTTATTCTAGAATCATATCCATCACCAATTTTACCTGTCAAACCAACCGCTGTGATTTTAAACTCATTACCCAAATATGATCCCAAGTTTGTTGGTTGTGTTGTTGTTGCATCTATTTGCCTCCCTTTCCTCTCTTTGAACCACTTTGGTCTCTTCTTGGGATGCAATTTCCAGCAATGGTCATAATCATGCCCTTCTTTCTTGCAATACTTGCAAGAGAGATTTTCTTCCCTTCTTGTCATTGAATTTGCTTTCTTGTCATTCCACTTCCTTTTGTCCTCTTTTCGTGAAGACGATTCCCTTGATACACAAAATCTTGTTTTCCCTACCTCAATGTATGTTTCTTGAACAGACACATCATCAAGATTAGTAGGTCCAAACATAAATACATTGTTACGAATATGTGCAGGTAAACCTCCTATATACTTCATAAGAGTTTCTTGGGTATGTAATGCAATGTCTAACATTAATGTCATCTTACGAAATGCATAAATGTATTCTTGTACTATTTGTCCCTTTATTAGTTTAAGACCTTTCCATTCAATTAAATCCTTATCTTTATAAACCAAAGGATAAAATTTATTTTTAAGTGCAGAAACAAAAACTTGCCATGATGGGAATACATTACCCATTTGTTGCGTGCCATTTTGCAACTTGCTTTGCCACCAGATGAGTATTGTGCCTGCAAGTCGAAGCGATGCCAATTTGATTTGAGGTGCCTCATCCTTGATCTGTTGCACACTGCAATAAACTTCCATCTATCTAACTCAGTTATCAAGCCTCTCTTCATTGACTTCACCATCATACATGGGTAATTCAAACTTCACATCAATCTTAAGTAAAGGCATTTGATGTTTATGTTTATGGGAATGTTTTCTTGTGGTGGATTTGGAACTTGTACTTGAAGAAGAAGAAGTTGATGGAGAAGAAGGAGGTGAAGGAGGAGGTTTAGGAGGATCCTCTCCTTATTCACTTTTGGCCTTTGAATATTCACCTAGAATCGGTCTCTTCCTCTCTAAGTTATCCTCATATAAAACCTTTACCATCTCCGACATGGTGAAGAAGGTCTTTTGAAACTCTATCTCGTCATGAGAAAGTCTCTCTTCCGATGCCATCTTCTCACTTTGAGAAGTTAACTTTCTTGATCCAGTCTTAGGTTGCTCTTCGACAAGCTCTCCTTCAACACAATTCATCTTTTCCTTGGTAATCATGAAAACTCAAAAACCAACCGTCAACTAGCTTTGATACCACTTGATCCGAAAAGATCTTTTAAAGACTATGGTTAAGTTTTTAAAGCATGAGTTCATTAACCATTTAGGAATTTTAAGAAAAAGAAAGAATTAATGATATAACATGGCAGCCATAATAAGATATGAATATATGAAACTAATCACAAGAATCATCAAACCATAACAACAACGTTGTTAACGGAGTTTGGCAATATCGCCTACATCTTCGAGCCTTTGTCTCAGTGGGTGAGGCTTTCTTATTTATCTTAAAAGATTCAAAGGTACATCAGAAAAGTGTCAAATGGATAACAAACTAGTATGGTTGTGTTCTTCTAGACCTCAATAACCCAACACAACTGACGACACTGAAAATGGTTGAGCGAATCTCCCGCAAATGGCCCGCAAAGTTGCTCTTCTCAATGGCTTCCCTGCATAAAAATGGCTTTGACTGTCAAATTCCTTAGCATTTATCCTTCTCTTCACCTGTACAAGGTTACCAAAAACCTCTGGTTTATATAGGTTTGAAGTTGACAACAACTTCCCAAATTCCTCCCAAGATCTGGCCTCCAAACGGGCTCTAGATCTCCCAAAAATGACCAAAATCCATCAAAAATAGGCTTAAAATCAAAAAAATATATTATATAGTTTTAAAACCCAAAATTGGAAAAATTTTGGGTGCAACCCCCAAATTTCAGGCCCCTGGTCCTATGGTGTTGTTCCATGTGTCCTTGGGCTTGCATGCTCCTAGTCCTTATCCCCCTAAACTCCATCCCTTGGTCATTGGCTTGGCCATATGGCCTACCCTTAAGCCCCCACACGTTTGTAGTTGGTTAAGCCCTCAGATCCTCAACCCCTGGTCAATGAGGGCTGGCGCCCGCCGATTGAGGCCTATCCCAAACTCTGTGCCACTGCTAACTCAAAAGGGAAATGGGCCAAGTGGTTTAATAAGTACCACCATAGCCCGAATGGTTTTCCCCCTTTCATGAAACCGTTGGCACCCAAGGAGATCAGAGGTTCGAAACTCCGGGAGCCCAAAAAAAAAAATTTGAACTATTTTTCATTGGAAAAATATAGGGTGCCATGTGGAACCCTCTAATTGGACCATTTGTCACCTAATTGGACCATTTGTCACCCTCAGATTGGTCCATACCAGCATAGTCAGTGACACAGTCAGCCTGCCACGTCACCTCCGTACAACCCCGTCACGTACAGCCACATGTCGTGCCACATCACGTCCATACATCTCAATCACCCTACCACATCAGCATCCATACGTCCCAGTTGTCATCTGTACTACCACGTGTCATCCTGTCATTGGGCCATGTCATTGTACAGACTACCACTTGTCATCCGTACAGTGACACGTGTAAAATCCGTAAAGGGACAACTCAACCTGAAAATACCAAATATGAGTGACATGTGTCACCTCCTGGTGATGCCATGTTGGCATGATGATTTCATCATGACATCATGCTGACGTCATCTGTCGTACTGCTGACGTCAACGTTGACTTTGACCTAGTTGACTTTTTACCTGTTTGGGAATTTGATCAAAACGTGATAACTTTCATATATGGAGTCTATTTGAGGAAAACATCATATGGACAGAATCAACACGACAAGACGGACATAATGGTGCTAGTTTCGTCTAATTCCGAGAACTTTTATTTTTAGGCCTTCCTGGACCCATTTTGGATCAGCATCACATGCATGTGTAACCCTTTACATTCTCTTGTTGGAACTTAAAATCCATCAACTTGAGCATTCAAACCTATATATTGTTAGGACCCTATAATGTACCTTTTTGCTCACACTTTTTGATACCATTACATCCTTTTTCACTCACATTTAAACTTATATTATCACCTTACCCTATCTCTTCAAGGTATACAACATCTCTTCTCTTTACTATATGTTTAATCTGTTTTGCATATAATTTTACACTAATCTCATACTTAACCGTTGATTAGAAATGTATAAGTGTTGAAACAGTTCAAACTGCAGATTAGCATTAAGGCATGTTGCTGAAACAGTTAAAGCACGTAAACCCTATGGCTGAAATAGTCTGTGGACTATGATGCTGAAACAACAACTCACACAGAAGAAGCTGTTACACTCTCCATGGTCTACGATGCTGAAACAGAAACTCACACAGAAGAAGTTGTTACACTCACTATGGTCTACGATGCTGAAACAACAACTCACACAGAAGAAGTTGTTACACCCTCCGTGGTCTACGATGCTGAGACAACAACACAAAGTTGTTACGTTGACCACAACAGCTGCACCTTGAGCCAGAATTAACCATCGTTGCCACGTGACCATGTGCTGAAACAGTTAGAACGCAAATCCCGTTGTTGAAATAGCCCGTGATTTGCAATGCTGAAACATCATACAATAGCAGTAACGAGAAGACAAATAAAGAAGTTGTTACTCCAGCTGAAACAGCAACACCTCACTCGGCACCTTTTCAACTATTGTAATAGCATTATGTTACGAGAGACTAGGATGTCCTATCCCAGTATAGAGATTTGATCTAACTAAGAATAGGACTCAGATGTACACATGTAATTTGATGATCAAATTGTATCGAGAGGATTCTCCTCTTTAAATAAGAGGAAATCATCATTAGACAGGACCTTCTGTTTTGGCTAAGAAAGGATTTACAGAGAGGGACGTATTTTATTTCAGACATTGTAATATGATACAGTTGACAGATGAATAAAAGATTGTTTTGAGCATTTCTCTCTAGTTCCTTTCGTTTCAGGGGAATCTTGTGAGAAGGGAGGGCCCACCTTCTTCACAAGATTCACCCATTAGCTTTGTAGTGTGTTAATGTTATTTATGTTCATGTCTTGATTAAATTTTATTTTGCTGAAACACTACTTTATTGAACTCTGTTTTGCTAAAGCACTACTTTACTGAACTTTGTCTTTCTGAAACTTTGCTTTACTAATTGTTACATTGTTGTCATATGATTCATGCTTGGGTAATTGTTAATCATTCTAGTAGAAATCTTGTTTGGTGAATTTATGAAAGCTTGATAATCAAGGACAGGTGCTAAAGATTCCTTCTTGGGGAATAGGGTCTTGTTCTCTGTTAGAGATAGTTAGCCTTTAGTGCATGTTAGTTATTTCAATTAGTAATGGGTTCATGAAAGTGTGCTAGTCGGAAATAGGTGCTGAAGATTCCTGCTTGAAGAATAGGGTCATGTTCTCTATTAAGAGGTAGTTAGTCTTCAGTGTGTGTCAATCATTTCAATTAGCAATGAGTTCATAAAAGTGTGGTGATCGGAAACAGGTGTTGAAGATTCTTTCTTTGGGAATATGGTCATGTTCTCTGGTTACAGAATAGTTGGTCTTTCCTTTTGCAGTGTCTTGAAAGGTTTCTTTTCCAGGTTGTTATTTTCTTAATGTAATCCAGGATTCTTTGGACAATTATTTCTTTAACATTAAACTCTGCAATAGGTAGACTGCTTTCCTGTAATTCAAGTTAGAACTTCAGTTTGTTCAAGGAAAAGTGTGATTAATATGTTTTTACTACAACTCTAGGTTGCTTTTGAGATTGAGCATATATAGTGCGTGATTACCTTTGAAATAAACAAACTTCCCTGGGTTGACAATTTATGTAGCACTTGATTGTTTAGTTAAATAAGCAATTATAGTGACCAACATTTTGGCGCCGTTTTCGGGGAAGGTAATTGTAGATTTCAAAAGAACTTGTGATTTTTCAGATACAAAGATTGCATGAGAGGATGTAGAGAACCCAAAGACACTAACCCTACAGGTGGCAGGGGCAGAGGAAGAGGAGGAAGAAAGACTTATATTGTCGAGATTATATCAAAGTATGGATCTGCTGCTCAACGACCAAACTGTCGGAAACCGAAATCCCAACCTTCATTTCAAGCAAACTTTGAGACGAGGAAAGAAGTTTGGAGTCCTGAGACAGTCGAAAAATCGGCAGGAAACATTGAGGACAGAGAAAGCATAGCAGGGGAGCAAACAAAAGAAAACATGGATGAGTACAATGAAGAATTGCATCATGAAGAACAGGCAGGTCCTGAAGGAGAGGTAAATGATGAAAACTCTTTCTCCACATTAGGATTTCCTATTGGTGATCTTTCTAGAGGGGTATCTCCCATGAAGAACATTCCACTCTCAGCACTACCTAACTTTCATGGTTTGTCTTCAGAAGATCCTGATGAATTCATTTTTGAATTTGATATATTATGCAGAAGTTATGATTACATTTCCAATGCTCAAAAATTAAACCTATTTCTAGCAACATTGAAAGGAAATGCACTAAGATGGTTCATGAGTCTTGGAGGCCATGTAATCACAACATGGGACCAAATGAAACAGAAATTCCTGAATAAATACCAGGACTATTGCCGAACAAGAGAAAAAAGGGAGGAATTATTTAAGATGATATAGAAAGAGGATGAAAATCTGGAGGACTTTGTAGAAAGGCTACAGTATAACCTACAAAGATCCAGTCACCCCAATGTAAGTAAATATATTCTTAAAACTATATTATTAAAAGGAGTAAGGGATGACTGTCTAGATATGATGAATATGCTTGGAAAAGGGGACATATCTAAGGAATCATACGATGAAATTGATAACCTATGTAAAAGATGTTCAAGAGGAGCTTCAAGAAATAGATCAAATAGCAGGGACACCACATTTTTAAGAGTCCAAATATCAGCCAGTGGGGGAGAAACAAGATTTGAAATAGGTAATTTACTTGAAGGTTTTAAAACTGAAATGTTAAGCTCTTTTGCCTCACAAATTGACACCCTGCAGATTCAAAAGAAGCAAGAAGAAGCAGAAGCAGCCATGTCCATATTTTGTTCTAAATGCAGAGACAAGAACCCACGAAGGGAATGTCCATTGGAAAAAAATCCAATCTACACCATCTGTGATAAAGATCATGAGACTCAACAATGTATTTCTCTACCAGGAATCAAGGCAGCATTACAACCAACTGATGAAGAAGATGAAGATGTCTATCTGCTGACACAGAGAAGGCAATGGAAACCGCGGGGAAAAGGTATGAATCCTAACATGCCATTTACATCTTCTAATCATTGGAATAACTATCCTTCTTTCAATCAAATGAATTACCCTCCCTATAATCAAATGCAATACCTAAATCAAATGAATTACCCACCCATGAAACAAACTAACCCACCCTTTGTTGATCCATCAATGTGGACTCCTTGGCCTCCACAACAACAACAACCGTATCTGAACCAATGGAATCCAAATTGGAGAGGACAACAACCCCCATTCCCAAACCAATTACCTCAATCACAATTTCTGCAACCACTCTCCTTACATTCAGGTACCCCACCAAACAATCAAATAATGAGGCCCCAGTTACCTGTACAACCTAACCCTAACCCCAATAATAAATTTGTGCAGTGCATTGATATTCATAATCAACCTATATTTTCTCTTCTCCCTACGCAATGCAATGATATTCATTTACAATCTGGGAGAATAGTACAACCTATCATAGCCGATGTTACCTCTTCTGATAAAGAGGAAACAAAAGAGAACGATGTACCTGAAGAGGTACAATCATCCTCTAACAATGTTGCTGAAACAGCAAAACCACCATTTCCTGAGCGTTTAGCTTTGACTAAAATGCTTGAGCCACCTGCTTTCAATCTTCTAGGGGAATTACAAAATATTTATGTCAAAATTCCTCTATTACAAGCACTCTGAGATGTATCAATTTATGCCAGGACTATGCGAGACATCTGTGTTAAGAAACCTGGTAGGAAAATTAAGGATCCCCTCACAGTCCATGTTATGGGTGACTTGTCTGCACTAATTTTAGGTAAAGTTCCCCCAGTTAAATATGGTGATCCCAGCCACCCTACCGTCTCAGTACAAATTGGAAAAATGATAATCCCTCGAGTCCTAGTAGACTTAGGTGCCGCTATCAATATCATGACTCTGGAAACCTCACAACTGCTACAACTGCAAAATGAAATCAGAGACACCCCAACTATCCTAGAATTAGCTGACCGCTCCACAATTAAACCAAAGGGAGTCATTGAAGACCTAATTATCTCAGTGGAATCCTAGAATTGTCCAGCTGACTTTGTGGTATTACAACCTAAAACAAAGTTGGGGGGCACCCTTTAATTTTGGGTAGGCCTTGGCTAGCCACAACAGATGCTTTGATCAACTATAGATCAGGTTCAATGACAATTTCCTACGGTTACGAGACTAAACAGCTTACCCTCTACCCTCACGCTACACACCTGATTAATAATGATAATTTTGTATGGGTAGACTTTGATGATCAACTTACTCAACCCATCTTGACTATCGAACAAGATCTAAGCCTTAAAAACGCCACTGAGGATGAAGTAATTAATGATTTTATTTGTGAACCCTCCTTCGTGACTCCAGAAACTCACAACCAGCCAGCTGCACTTTTGGAGTCAGATAATCAGGAAAACCTTGACTCTGAAAACCCACCTCAAACATTTGTTGGGTATGTGTTATATTCTTTGCATGTGTGTGTGTGTGGGTGCGTCAGATACGACAATTGCGTCGTTTTTGCTATTTTTAGCGGATTTTTCTATTTTTAGCTGATTTGTAAATTAATCCCGGATTAAGGGATTAGGGTTTTGGTATCTACGGAATACCTAAAAACATTGTATATATTGT
>JZKD02S0514863.1:88464-103589 GCA_000966675.3 Picea glauca
CTTGAAGGGGGGGGGGGGGAGGAAATATCGAACTTTTATATCATCATTTCACACGAATTAACCACCTCCATTCCTATTTACCATCCTTTTGTTTGTTTCACCACCATTTGCATGCCTTCACTTGAAAAATTCACTCTGCACAGAAGCAATTACTCGACTCTTTGACGTTGCACTTTACCGAGTTGTTAGCTATGGGAGGCCCTGTTATACAGTACGAACCTGCCACGACAGCCCTGTTAGAACTGTATCTAGATGTCTATCAAATTTTTCTATAGGCAGGATGGCTCGGTTATTTTTAGAGACTCCAGGGGTTTGATCAACAACAGGTTCTGCAATTTGCTCGAAATCTCCAGGAAGATTATTCCATTGTTCAAGGGGTTCGGATTCCAGTTACAGAAGAGGATATAAAACAAGTTTCAGGTATCCCTACCAATGGCATTCACCTGTTTAGCCGCAAGCATATCATCCTCAATGCCCAACAGGATTTCCTCTTGCTAGGGGAACAAATTGAACCCAAAGGCCAGGGTGTCCGACTTAGCTCGTTGACACCTCCATGGCCAAAAGTTGCAAAATTTGTCAAGAACTACCTTAACTGTGAATGCCGATACCAGGTAGTCTACCAGTCTGATTTTGTCCTGTTGTCTCATTTACGACATGCTAGATTGGTGAACATTCCTTATTATATGCTCGGATGTCTTAATAATATGTCACACTACTGTAAAAAGGCTAAATATCCTTCCCTTTCACTCACCCATCACCATCTCATTCAACTACTTATCCAAAAGGTTTTTTCCCAACAAAACCCTCCACTAAACAACCCACCCATAGAACCCCAAGAAGCTGTTGAAATTCCTGAAAATCTTCAGGAAAAGCAACCACAAAACCCTCCAGACCCTCCAGAAGTACCTAACAGTCTGCCTACAGACCTAATCAATCCAATTGACCCCCCTACCATACCAAGTCTGCCCCACATTTTACCAGAATCATCCACTCCTGCCCTTCATATTCTTAGCCATGATTCTGAACCAGACAATTATCCATGTCCCATCATTGAGGAAAAGCCCCCACGCAAACGAAAGAAAATTAATTTTTTTCCGCCCTTTTTACAAAGAAAAAAAACAAGGGCCTCAACAAGGGCAGACACTACTGCCACTTCCCTAAACCCCCAACCCATCCAACTAAAACCCCGTGCACCTCCAACCTCCCAAATTCTGGAATCTTTACCTATTCCACCCACGGGCACTGAAACACAAGAACCAGATGCCCAGTGTGTTGTGACATCATCCATTTCAAGTCAAGTAGCTGAAACACAAGAACCAACTACTCATTTAGTAACTGAACCACAAGAACCAGCTACCCATTTAGTAGCTAAAACACAAAAACTAGCTACCCATTTAGTAGTTGAAACACAAGAACCAGCTACTCATTTAGTAGCTGAAACACAAGAACCAGCTATAGTTGTCACACAAGAACCAGCTACAGCTGAAACATAAGAACCAACTGTTGATATTGATACCGAGACACAGGAATCAAAGGCCCGGGGTGCTGCAACATTACTTTCTTTACATCAAGAAGCTGGAACACAAGAATCAATTGTTGATCCTGTAGTTGCTCCAAAAGAACCAGCTAGTGCGGTTGTGACTGCTACACAAGAACTAGTCACCCCTCAACCAGAACCAACAATGGCCTCTGTCTTAAAATAAAATGAGTTCCTAAGGTCTGAATTGGAAGCCTACAAGCAAGAGCTAGCCATGTAAAAGGAAGCCTATGAAAAGGAACTTAAATTGTACACCCTAGCTCGCATAGCAACCATGTCAGAGGGAACTACAACAGAGAATCCGTGTAGAGAATATATGTGCAGTCAATGTGGGGACATCTATTATCAAGCAGGCTACAAAGTGATTCAAATTCCAATTCCAGGAGATTCCCCTACACCTACAACATTTGCAGTCAAAGAAGAAAAACCTGCTGTTACACAAGAACCAGCAGGACCTTCCAAAATTAAAACTGAACCCTGCCCTACAATAATTCCCAAATCTGAAGCCCCTGCTTTTGTTAATAAAGTTGTACAAACACTACCTATTGATGAATCTACCCCTCCTAGCCAGATCAATACCCACACATTTGTGGAACAAGCCACTCAGACCCTACCTCAGCCTACCACTTGCAACGCTGAAACACAAACTCAGCCATGGGATGAGCAGGCAATAATAGACAAATGGAAAAAAGAGTTTGTTGTTACATAGGCCAAAAGCCTGCAGGAACACAGACAAATCTGGCTAAACAACATTTATTCAAACTGGGAAGCTTTGGAGCAAACACGCCAGGAATCCCGTGCCCTTAAGAAACAGAACAAAGAGCTAAAAGGCAAATTGCTCCTGATATTTGACTTGGCACAAAAGTTGTTGGATGCAAGGAAACCATCCCATAATTACTCTTTGTTCCTCATGGAATGACTTACATGGTTTCATATCAATTCAATCAAAGAAGGCAGACCCCATGCAGTGTTAAATCTAGCAGATTTTGTTAAAACTTTTGTAGAAGCCTCTACTATGTATTGACACCTTCTCTATGAATTATATATTCATAATGAGGCCATCCCTGAGAACCAACAGCTTAACCTTAACCCTATTGTCGATGACATCCATATTCGGGCACTCACCTCCTTCCTTAACAATCAAATTATATGGCAGGATGACTTCCTAGATGCCAAGCATAACGAGGATAACCGCCTTCTCTGGATACGGCTAGAGCCACAAAATGCTTCCACCTTTGTCACAAAGTATTATCAGTTTTTGAAGAAACCAGGGATGACTGAACATATTCAGCAACTATAGACAACAGTGCTTTAGGATTGTCAACAGTTCATTAAATCCACAGAGATTGCTGCCCTACAAGCAAATAACATGTTTTGGCAACAATCTACTGGGAAAAGATAAGAACACAATCCCTTCATCCCCACTAATCTTCAGATAGAAATATCCAGGGTACCTAGCTACAACAAGTGTGTTCAGCAATGTGTTGAAAGATGGATTGGGTATCAGTTTCATTTTCCTATCCTCTGGATGCCAGCAGAGAAATATCAAATTCTTTATAAGTTGCCCAAGAAGGCCAAAACAACAGCTTGGCAAAGGTTACAACGCGTTCAAGGGTTCATAGCTCCAACAGACAACACCTTCCGCAACTACTGCTTGAGTAACTTGCACGCTCAGAGTCGGTATCCAAATTTTGATTTAGAGTGAAGTTGCCTGAGGAAATGCAACATTTTAAATTGGGGGGGATGTTAGGACCCTGTAATGTACCTTTTTTCTCACACTTTTTGATACCATTACATCCTTTTTCACTCACATTTAAACTTATATTATCACCTTACCCTATCTCTCCAAGGTATAGAACGTCTCTTCTCTTTACTATATGTTTAATCGATTTTGCATATAATTTTACATTACTCTCGTACTTAACCGTTAATTAGAAATGTATAAGTGCTGAAACAGTTCAAATTGTAGATTAGCATTGAGGCCTATTGTTGAAACAGTTAAAGCACGCAAACCCTGTGGTTGAAACAGTCTGTGGACTACGATGCTGAAACAACAACTCACATAGAAGAAGTTGTTACACTCTCTGTGGTCTACGATGTTGAAATAGAAACTCACACAGAAGAAGTTGTTACACTCTCTGTGGTCTACGATGTTGAAACAACAACTCACACAGAAGAAGTTGTTACACCCTCTGTGCTCTACGATGCTGAGACAACAACACAAAGCTGTTAAATTGACCACAATAGCCACACCTTGAGCTAGAATTAGCCATCGATGCTGCATGACCACGTGCTGAAATAGTCAGATTGCAAATCCTATTGCTAAAACAGCCCGTGATTTGTGATGCTGAAACAATATACAGCAGCAGTAATGAGAATACAAATAAAGAAGTTGTTACTCCAGCTGAAACAACAACACCTCACTCAGCACCTTTTCAACTATTGTAATAGCATTCTGTTACGGGAGACTAGGATGTCCTATCCCAGTATAGAGATTTGATCTAACTAAGAATAGGACTCAGATGTACACATGTAATTTGATGATCAAATTGTATCAAGAGGATTCTCCTCTTTAAATAAGAGGAAATCATCATTAGAGAGGACCTTTTGTTTTGGCTAAGAAAGGATTTACAGAGAGGGACGTATTTTATTTCAGACATTGTAATATGATACAGTTGACAGATGAATAAAAGATTGTTCTGAGCATTTCTCTCTAGTTCCTTTCGTTTCAGGGGAATCTTGTGAGAAGGGAGGGCCCACCTTCTTCACAAGATTCACCCATTAGCTTTGTAGTGTGTTAGTGTTATTTTTGTTCATGTCTTGATTAAATTTTGTTTTGCTAAAACACTACTTTATTGAACTATGTTTTGCTGAAAAACTACTTTACTGAACTCTGTCTTGTTGAAACTCTGCTTTACTGATTGTTACATTGTTTTCATATGATTCATGCTTGGGTAACTGTTAATCATTCTAGTAGCAATCTTGTTTGGTGAATTTATGAAATCTTGATAATTAGGGACAGGTGTTGAAGATTCCTGATTGGGGAATAGGGTCATGTTCTCTGTTAGAGATAGTTAGCCTTCAGTGCATGTCAATTATTTCAATTAGTAATGGGTTCATGAAAGTGTGCTAGTCGGAAACAGGTGCTGAAGATTCTTGCTTGAGGAATAGGGTCATGTTCTCTGTTAAGAGGTAGTTAGTCTTCAGTGTGTGTCAATCATTTCAATTAGCAATGAGTTCATAAAAGTGTGGTGATCGGAAACAGGTGCTAAAGATTCCTTCTTTGGGAATAGGGTCATGCTCTCTGGTTACAAAATAGTTGGTCTTTCCTTTTGCAGTGTCTTGAAAGGTTTCTTTTCCTGGTTTTTATTTTCTTAATGTAATCCAGGATTCTTTGGACAATTATTTCTTTAACATTAAACTCTGCAATAGGTAGACTGCTTTCATGTAATTCAAGTTAGAACTTCAGTTTGTTCAAGGCAAAGTGTGATTAATATGATTTTACTACAACTCTAGGTTGCTTTTGAGATTGAGTATATATAGTGCGTGATTACCTTTGAAATAAACAGACTTCCCTGGGTTGACAATTTATGTAGCACTTGATTGTTTAGTTAAATAAGCAATTATAGTGACCAACATATATCATTGAAATGTCTAGTTGTGTTGTTAAGAAAAACTTGACATCACAATTATATGTTCACATCTTCTTGTTTATGTCTCCTTTGTGAAGACCTCGTCTTACTATGCATGTCTACCCATTGGTATCCATTCTCCCATTTACACTATTCACATGCAAATGTACTTGTCTCACATTCCTCACCCACCAAATGTTTTTGTTCCCATTGGATCTACAATGACAATGATATTTCCCATCACTAATCTCATGACAAGGCTACATAAGTACCTTCACATTATAGGCATCAAGTAAGTTTGGATCACCTCAATAAAATCAAATCCATAAGATGCAATGACAAGGACATGATGGTTTTAATGTGAGGAATGTGAAAGGTGACAACTTGAGAGACGAAACCAATATAATGTTTCCACTTGAATCAAGACCAGTAAGGTTGTATTCAAAATCAGAAGGAGTTAAAAACATCTATGTTCAATCATTTCATGCATAAATTAAATCCCTCTAGCACATTCGGTTTTGAAGGCTCTTGTTCTGCATCATAAACCAAGTTTGAAACTTATCACTACTAGGAGGAGACACATAAAAAAATCCAGCCATGATAAGGGTTGGCATGGCCCAAGCCAAGTGTGATCCCTCGGTGATTTTGATGGCTTAGATGCCCCTAGGTCATGGTTTATCAACCACATGCTAGTCAAGTAGTTCATGGAAATGATAAAAAAAAAAAAATCATTTCATGCATCAACTCATAATCATCAACCAATCATAAAGGGAACAAAGTCATACATAAGGGAAGAGTCCACTATTGAGGCTCATTTTAAAAATTCATGGGGGTCCCCAAGTTTAGAGACTTAGGTCTAGTTGAAGTCTCAACAACTGATCAGGAGAAAAGCTTTTCAATTGAGTTATTCCTATGAGGCCATCAGTGTTGAAAACTCTTACTCCAACACCTAGGTACTTTGTTATCTAGTGATTCCTTACTGCAAATTAGATTAGCGACTCACAAAACAAATACATTGTTGAAATATTCAATTCAAATTAATCTAGCAGAAGAAAAACTAGAAACCAAAAATCTCATGCACAATACACAAATATATTTTGCCCACCAACTAAGCTTATCATTCAAATAAATTCAAAGATTACAAGAGCTTCCTTACTAGGAAAATGGCCCAAATATAAAAGAGACAAAGTACATCAAAAACCTGACTGGCTGGATCTGTTGTAAAACTTGTTGTACGATCCTTTATGGCAACAACGTGAATGTTGCATTGATATTCATGTTGTCCTATGCTATCAATGCGTCTATTAAAATGAAACTCGTGTTTACTCTGCGACTGCTCTATAAAACCTGCACTATTCCACGATGCTTGATCCTTCTATTGTACATTTGTTATCTCTCTTCCTCTAGCCTAGATCTCTATATGAAAGTCCTTCTCCACCTATCCAAGATTTCCTTGAATCAAAGTCCTTCATGATCCAAATCTCTCCATCTCAAATCAATAACTCGCGATCAATCTGACAAAGTAAAATGTAGCATGTGTCTTCTTCCTTCACCCTAGCCTTGCTTTTATAAGAATGAGTTATGAATTAACCCTAATCACCAAAGTGATTTACGATTGAGATTACTTCTCACCTCACTTAATATCAATGGATATTGTTTAATTCAATAATGTTGAATAAATCATTTCCTTAAATAAAACTCAATTTACTAATTAAAATCACTTTACTTTAACAATTCCTTTAATTAAATTAAATTCAAGGATAGAAGGATTTGGATTATTTCTACACGTCTAGAAACATAGCATGCGCGAAAATACCTATCCGATGCTACCATGCATCAACAATCAATTACAAGAGATTCCCCTAGTATTGAACATGGATCAACGGGTGAAGATCTATGAAGGTTCAGGTGAATGGGGTATGATGGTATACAAGTATCATATTTGACAATAAATAAATCAATCTCTTGGGCCCTAACATATCATCCTCATCATTTTGGGGATTCTATAAGGCAGATTTCATTAGAGATTTTAGGAATAAGGGACTTCAGGAACCAATCTAACAAAATCTTGGCATCCAAGGGAGCTTACACAAACTCCTTATACATGTCACTCATGAGCATGATCAATGATGTGGGTCGAATTCCTATCCTTATAGTTAATCATGAGTTATATCCCAGTCTCGTGTATAACAAGGAATTGGAAGTGTTTCAAAAATTATGTAGCTAAAGGAATGAAGGTAGTGTAAGTACATCTAGGAAAGTCAGTGTACCATGTAGCTACCACAACAATTAGTATACAATGGAAAAATATAAGCCTAACACTATTAGTGTAATTTTATTTGAAGAGCATCACAAGTGAGATGTCATTACACGACTTGAAGTTTCTTCTCCAAGTCTACCTTCGAACTTAGGTATGTTTGAGGGTAATTTACTAGGCATTGTGTTGCAAGTCACATCATGACTAATGGGGTCATTTATTAACTATGGTAAATTTGGAAGGTTCAAACTAGCTATAAAAGGTGACATTATAGGTTGAACTCCAATCAATGGGAGAAGAGGTGGAGGGGAACCTAATTCCCTCTAGAAGAATTTCCACCTAAATAACGACCACTAATGTTCTCCATGCTAGATGATGGTAAAGTGATATTAGGTTCTGATCCACACTGTATGGCTAGGTGGGACAAAGTTACCACCTTGGTAAGTTGTCTGATATTGATAGTCACAAAAATTTGGGTATCGAGTAATATTTCATTGCTAGGTGGGAATTTCTTAAGTTCACCATATGAAAGTGAGAGGAAAATGTAGAAATACCCCACTTCACATAGTTTCCTCTCTTAGAAGACCCCTTTGTAAAAAGTATGGGCATCTTCTTAGTTTCACACATATGTTACAGAGGAATTACTTAATTAATCAACTCTAAGTTCCAATAATAACAATGTCATGAATTTAGCACTATTGATATCCAATATTATTAATCAAGTACAAGGAGGTGATTTTATAGGTATAGGGCCCCTCCTAGGGTTTTTACATTGATATTTAATCCAATGACCTAGTAAAACCCACAAAATATGTGCCATTGATGCACCACCTATGATCAAATATGATTGTGTCAAATATTTTGTGCTCCTTATCAAGTTTGACTTCAACAACAAGGATCACATAGGTTTGAACATGTTGTAGGCACAATCACACTACTTTTTAGGTGAATTATGCATGATTATACTTAATTGGGAAATTTCAATACTTATCCAAAGCTCTAAGACAAATCAAGGTCCATCCTGTCAAAAGGACCAGTAGTGAATGGATTCTAGATAGAACATTGTTTCGTACATGCATGCCAAAGTCCTTGTGTTAACAAAATCCTTATTTGAAGCATTGAAAGACATAATATTAGTCTTTTGATAAGGTTAAATCATTGTCCATGAAGTCATATAAATTACTAAGAGTATCCAAATGAATTTATATATCTTCAATGTTTTTATGCGGGAAAAATGTCGTTTATCAATGACAAGGGTTACCCCTGGTGAGAAGTCCCAATTAGACCTCACACCATTTGGGATAGGGAACCCATCCAGATTTTGTCCCGGTATCCATTTATGGATTGGGATTTACTGGTTATGGCCTGGTCCATCGGTGATGATTTATAAGTTAAGGAATGAAATGCAACTAATATAAGATGCATGCGTCTAGATGGGAAATGTACCCAGAAATTAAGCATAGAACCATATGTGCTCCTTTCAATGGCCCAGGAAATATTTCACATAGAGAAAATATAAGAATATGAATAAATAACTGCAAACCTATAATATTCTAGGATTTAAATAATCATTTACAATCATATGCCCACGAATTCAAGCAAATACTCCCTGAAGAACAGAAATAAGAATGCAACAAACATACATAAGAATATTATATAATATGAAGTACATTCTTACACAAACCAAGTGTTGAAAAAAAGGAAGCAAAATAGTCCACGACATGTGCAACACAAGAATCAGAGTTCTCCATAAAATAGCTTGGCTAACAAGCTTCTTCTCATTAAACGTTTCAACAATAGTACATGAA
The DNA here is from genome assembly GCA_000966675.3 of Picea glauca. Lineage (NCBI taxonomy): Eukaryota > Viridiplantae > Streptophyta > Pinopsida > Pinales > Pinaceae > Picea > Picea glauca. The sequence goes on from JZKD02S0514863.1 coordinate 97,699, forward strand.
ATATCAAAGATCCAAAATCCCTAACTTTGAATGCAATCCCTTTATTTATTGAGATTCACCTTGACTCTTGGCCTTCCCTAACTTTGAATGCCATCCCTTTATTTATTGATATTCAAATTGAATCTTGGCCTTCCCTAACTTTGAATGCAATCCCTTTATTTATTGAGATTCACCTCGACTCTTGGCATTCCACCTTCCCAACTCTTGACCTTTCACCTTCATGACTCTTTTCCTTCCACCTTCCCAAATCTTGACCTTCCGCCTTCACGACTTTTGACCTTCCCTTTACAATTTTTTTTCCTTATCCTCTAATACATGATGAGGGAATAATGACATAGAAATTTTCATGATTTAATATATCAGACATTATATGCATTTACATTTAGAATTTTGTCTTTTAGTGCTCATGGGCCATAATGGATTTTGGCCCTAGCTCTTCTCATACAATGTGATGAATAATTTGAACATTAGGGGTCTCTCCTCCCTCTATTCCTAGGAACTTGCATACCATGAGGATTTTACTTCATATTCTATCATTTGGGCTTGATTCTCTTTTTTTGATGGCTACTCCTATGTTGGTGTATCATCCTTTGTTGTATATTTCATTTACAAATATGTCACCATGTCTCTATATCCTACTCCTTTACACACTATTTATTTGTATTTCTAAATGTGATCGTTGTCTAGCTGTTACATGGGTGCCATTCAACACCAAATACATGAGTTTCCCATGTATACCATTTCAAAATATAAATTAAAATATATTTAACCATGGATAAATTAATCAGAAATTGAGTGAGAAGTTATGATCTACTTTCTTGAGTTTGATATCAGGTCCTTTTGATGGTTGTTTCATGGACATCCCCATTGCGATGATGTGTTATTGAATTTTGGGTTGATGACAATAAGCCAATATGAAAAATAAAAAAGTATATGTAGAATGAATCACTTGAAATCTATAACTAGTAAGTTGTATGTCTTGGTGATGCCTTTCCAACGGTATAAAGAACATGTAAAACGGGTATCAGAGTCAAAAATTATGGCTAAAATACGAAATGGAATTTTACGAGACCTATCACTATATCAAAGGTTCAAGCTATTTTTTTGTTAGTGTATCGGCACTAGAATAAGGATCAACTCTGGTATGTCACTGTCAAAAGAATGATTGATAATTGGTATTTGGGTGCCTAAAAAAATTTTGAGCTCTGGTATGTTGACACCAAAATAAAGATTGAGCTTCGGCATATTGGTGTCGAAAGAAAGAATGAACTCTGGCGTCTAAAGGAAGGAAAGGAAATTAATTAATTTAAAAAACTAAGTGTTGGACCCCTTTTCTATATCGGTGAACATAAGATGATGTTGGAATACTGAGAGGGGGGGTTGAATCAGTATTACCCTTTTACAATAATTAGCAGTTTTGTTTTTGTTTTTTTTTTTGTTAATTACCACAATAGATCAACAATGCACTTCTTTGTAAAATCAATTATACAGATATAATTAATAGTAATTACAAGGATTTTTATGAAGAATAGTGAAGGACACCAATCCTTTTTAGAGCACCAAATATAGAAGACACCAATCAACTTTTTGAGGGAACCAACCCTAAGAAGCACCAACCCTAGGAAGCACCAACTCCCTTGTATTTAGGGCACCATCCCTAGGAACAACCAACTCCCTTATCTTTAGGGAACCAACCCTAGGAAGCACCAACTCCCTTATATTTAGGGCACCAACCCTAGGAATCACCAGCTCCCTTAACTTTAGGGCACAAACCCCAAGAAATACCAACTCCCTTATTTACACTTTACTTAGTAAAGGATATGAATCCTTTCGTGATCCTCCCTTCCACCCTCACTTCATAAGAATCATCAGTTCTTCTTCTTGGGCTCTATTGTTATTTTGATCTTCTGATCTAGACCACAAAGACACTTTCTTCTCACCATTCTTTATTCTTTAAATTTCTCCAAAGTAGATTGGACGATTGATATTCTCTCTTCCATAGATGGATGATCCATGCTTGTCCATAGGTCTCAAAAAAATTGACGGCCATGAATTGATCTGTCGTTGAGTGGATGGTTCTCATTCACTTCTCAAAAGGATTGATCCAATGGTTGTCGTATTTTTCGAAGCTGAATCAATGGTCTGTCTTTGATCCTTAATTATCCTTCCATCATTTAATCCAACGGATGTGACTTAATCAAAGGTTGATATGGACGACAACTAGTTACTTCGAGACTTTAGGACTTCGGAGGTTCGAAGGTCCAGGTAATTGTTGTTCCAATTTCCACTGGAGTTTGTCAACACCGAAGTGGTCAAGATGGGAGATCTTACATCACGTTTTGATCTAACGGTCATTATTCATCCTAGAATATTTTAGATCAATGGTTATCATTGACTTAGGTCTTCGTCGCTTCGGGTAGTTGATGGTTTCCCCCGAAGGACTAACTCCTGGAGTGATGTAACTTGCTGACGTCATTGTTGACTTGGCACTAGTCGAGTGGCTACCACATGTCACCTAGATTCATGACTTATGTAACCTAAATTTCCAACTGGACCAAGACATCTATCACCATCAGATTGCGCCACATTTCTTTGCTGACGTGGTCTGCTGACATGTATTTCCTGGCGTGGAAAATGTCCTCCTACTGGATCTAACGATTGTGATCAGTTCTAGATCAATAGTCTAGATTTATTTCATCCTTCGAGACTTTGGGTTGTCCATTCCCAATTCTCAATTCTCCCGAAGTGAGATTCCCCAAGTAAAACTCAATCAACTTGACTTCATATAACATTCCATCTTTAACACGAAAATCCTAACACGATCCAACGGTTGTCAATAGTTCGACTATTTCAGGATCTTGTGAATTCTTTACCAACGGCTATGATCAGTTCATTTCGGCCTTTTACACTTTAGGTTATACGCTCCCATTTCCCAAATCTTTTGAAGTGAGATTCATCAATTAAACCTAGAGAATATTAACGACATCTAATGATCCATATTTTTCGCGAAATGTTGAATACGATCCAACAATTGTCGGGATTTCAGATATTTTGCGATCTCATGAATATTTGATCCAATGGTTTTGATCAGTGCTTGGATCAATGGTCCAGATTTATTTATTTGTTCCCAATTCTCAATTTTCCTGAAGTGGGATTCCCCAATTAAACCTTTTCTTCATCTAATGGTCGAGAATTCTCACGTAGTAGATCAACGATCAGGGATGATTTCAGAACTGAAACTTGCACGATCGTTAACTTCAAACCTTGCACCCCACAATGGTTCTCCATCATTGATCTTCCCTTACTGAGATCCGATGGTCAAGACTCAATCGAATGTAGAGCTTGAGCCTCCTCTGTAACTCCCAGATTTGGTGGTCTTGGTTTTTCCTGAAATCTACATCAGTGGACATGATTCTTCCTTGACGCTTTTGTAGTTTTACTGTGGGGATTTCAGTGCTTATCATGTTTATTCTATGCGCTTTTCCTTCTGAGATTTTTGGTAGATTCTTCTATATTTTTATTATAACAACTCATTATCATTGCAATGTGCTTTCCCTTCTGATATTTTTGGTAGATTGCCCTAAATGTTGTTTATAACAACTCATCATCATTGCAATGTGCTTTCCCTTATGATATTTTTGGTTTTGTAATTGGATTCTAACTAATTGATATCATTTATCTATTGATAATTCAATCTCGATGGTGTTTCTACATTTCACTAATCTCATGAAATCTAATGTGTTGCCTCTCCTGAGCTTTAGGTAGATTCCTCTACATTTTGTTCATAAAAACTCATCATCACATCATACTGAGATTGGTTGTTGAAATCAATGACAACACATCAATGAAAATATGTCCAACAATATCCCCCTTTGTCATTGAGGGCAACACAATAACTTCATACACAAATTCCCCATGTGATGATTCTTCTCTAATCTAAAGTTACTCTCTCCCTTTGACATCAATGGAAAAGGGTTGCTTCCCCTATGATTAATCTTTATATGTCTGTATGTTGTTGACGAAAATATGAATTCAGGTAACTCCCCCTGCAATCATGTTCTTCCTACCATAACTAAATGACTCCCCCTATTAATATTCTCTCTCTACCTCTGACTGTTCTCCCCCTTTGTTTCTAAAGGGGTGGTTCTTCCTGACAAGATCTCTCCCCCTGTCATCTCTACATGATGTCATGTATACCACTATATACAACATACTAACTTCCATTTAGGGTTTGTCCACTTATAACCACTTTGGGACTAATGCATGATCATATCACATGACTTTACTAAGAGAATACATAACCTGCATTGTTCCTGGGTAGATGAAGATCTGCAACAAACTATGTCAGAACCTGCATAGAGTTATATCATCAAACCATGACGCTTTCGATGATCCTAGTTATCTATTCATTTTTTTGTGCTTGAATACTCATTGGAGTATCAATAGGAACAATTTTTAAGTCTTCCCTAGTTTCTCCTTCACTTCTTTGTTTCTAATTTTTTTTCTTTGAGGAGGAGTTCCAGTGGATCATTAAAATAGCATTGGAAAACTTTTGAGATCATCATCACTCAATTCTTCCAGGTGTTCTACTATTGAAGATTCATCATCATCATCACTATTTTGTGCACCAAAAGCTTCTTTATCCCTGTTTTGAGAATTTTCCCTTTTTATTTTCCATTTGTTGGGTAATGGGTACTCTACTTGTATGACATTATCAAGTTCTAGAATTGTGTCAATTTTTTCTTTAGGAGTTTTCTTGTCTTGAGCTTGATCTACTTTATATGCATATCTTTTATTATTATATTCCTTATTAGAAGTCTTACCCACCAATCTCCTATTATTAACTTCATCAATCTCAGGAGCAATATATTCATTATCTTTCTTGCTTGGTACTTTAGATTTACTTTTCCATATCTTCTTATTATGTTTGTTAGGGTTTCATATCTTTAAGGATTGCATTGGTAATCTACACTATCTGGTTTTTTGACCATAGTTGTTGCATTTTTGACATGAGTTTTAGTTTTTGACCATAGTTGTTGCAAAGGAGCAAATGAGTTTTAGTTTCTTTTCTTTGTATTGTCCCTATTGTTCTTATATCTTTGGACATTTATGTTATTGTAATGTCTGTAATATTTGCAGTGTACTGCATTATGAACAAAATTATTGCAAGAGTAACAATATCCAATAAATAGATATTTATTAGGGGGATTCCTTCTGGTGATTGTATTATTTCTGTCATTTTTTACTTTAGTAGGGAATGTTGATTTTTGTTTATGTGAAATAGTTTCCAATGGTATCATCTTTGCCTTATTATATTCTCTTCTTAAGGAGCCCTTTAGAGCATATGTGTAACTTATTGGTGTTTTGGCAGGTCCTTTTGATGTAGAAGTTGAGTCTTGGGTGTATCCCAAACCAGTCTTGTTGTTTGGTGACCTCTGACTACTGAGAATTTCATCCAATATCTTTGAACTATTTCCAAATTTTGATCCCTTCTTTTCTTTCTCAAGCTCACTTTTTAGCAGCTTAATCTCTGTTATCACTGAAATTTCGTCCGCACAGGGCGACAAGAACTCTGCATCATCAACACAGAAAAACAGTCGTTCATGGCACAAGGATTAACTCCACAGCACAGCAAAAGGGTCAAAACTATGCAAAAATGGCCAAAAAATTAAAAATCGCGATGCACCCTCTGGGCGCACGCGCGCGCGCGCAACATCTTCGTATTTTGGGCGCATATGCGCAGCTGTGGGGTGCAAAACCCGCGCGCCTACCAAATGGCGCATTTATTAAGCTGGTCGGCCTCCCAACCACTAATGGATCGGCTCCCAAGTCGATTTGACATCAAATCCGAGCTCAATCTGCGTGGGGAGGCTGGTCAAAGACCTAATTGT
>JZKD02S0514863.1:149645-179188 GCA_000966675.3 Picea glauca
TGATTCAAAATGAAAATGTCTCCTTGGTATATATAGGAGACTAGGAGGTTTAATGGCCTAAAGCCGACATAAATAAAATAACATTACGAATCTAAATTACAACTAATGGCCTAAATCCGACATAAATAAAATAACATTACTAATCTAATATGCCCCAATTAAGTGGTAATGATCCAATATTAGGGCTTAACATTTACATACTTCTTGTGTTATTTGTGTTCCTTATGGTGATGACTTGTTGATGATATATTGTTGATACATGTTGTTGATATGTGTTCACATCTAACTGGTTATAAATGATAGCAATGAGTAATGAGTAAAATTTTGAATGCTAACTAATGAGTTTTGTGTAAGAGGGAAGTTTTGGGAAAAATAGCCCCACACTCATTCACCCTCCCTCTAAGTGTGGTAGGTGTGTCCAACAACATTGTGTGTTGAAAAAGATAGAACAATATAGTCGATACTTTGTGTATCAGTGAAGATATAATAATCTCGATGATACAATATGTATCAGAAAGAAATAGATATCCTACACCGATATATATCGACGTTCGGAAGAATGTTGATCTCCAACGTATCGGCACGAGTAGGTGATTCAGCGTCGGTGTATTGGAGGACAAAGAGGTATGGACTGTCGGAACACCGGCAATAATACTCTAATGAAGGGAAAAGTTTCGACGATGGAGAAAAAATGGGGGAGCTATATGTCAGCGTGACGAAGAGGAACAAGTTTCTATGTATCAACGAACAGAGAAATATTGAACATCGAAACACAAGAAGGTTGCTAAAAACAGTTAAGTGTTGGCTCATCCTCGTGCATTAATGGTAAAAAGGAGATGTTGGAGATATAGTTTTTATCGATGGGGAAAAAGGATGCTCACCGATACACTGTGTATAGGTGGGGGAAAGAGGATGTGACAAAAAATTTAATCACTTCTTAATTAAATTAGTAAGCAACTTAAGAGTTGTGCATTTAATTATCAATCTGGGATCGTATAGAACTTACGAATTGTCGTGCATCGTATTTGCAAGTATGGTGTTGTAATTGTCGATGAGTTGTAGTACTTATAAATGAATGTCACAAGGAAAGATATGAATATTCTTTATCAAATCACCAAATTAAACCACATCAGTCATGCAATGGAATCCACACTTGCAGGAATAGAAAAACAATTTTTCAAGATAGTAAATGTTGCACTAGCACGAAAGTAAATATCACTCTTGTAGGAAAGTAAATGTCACACTCGTAGGAAAGTAAATCACATAGGCATCAAAGGTGACTTGTTCAAGTATTATGATGATATTTATTAATTTGGAAAACATATGATGACTCATGTACTGAAATGCAACAAACCTCAAGTTGTAGAAATCAAACCACACTGTGTCATGAACAGATGTTGTAAACAAAGGAAATAAACTAACCCAAACTGCAAACAAAAAAACTATTAGCAAAAAATAAAAATGATGTAATGTGAGTGCAGAGTTGTAGTAACATGAATTGCAATAAAGTGTTAAATAGAGGAAGTGCATAGTTGTAGCAACATGAGTTACAACAAAAGAGATGTTAGAGTTTCAACAAAGCACTAAATAGAGGAATCACTGGAAATAAAAGAAATGTATAAGATATGTTATAGCTACACATTCATTAGTCATAAAAAATCGTTGTGTAATATCAGCATGGAGTTGTAGAAACTCGAGTTGTAGAGATAAAAAATACCATAATTACAACCAAGTGTTAAATAGAAAAATTGTTGGAAATAAAGAATTTAAACTACAACTACTTCTATAAAATACAAAAAAATACAGATAGTATTGAGTTAAGGAGGGGGGTTGTTGGCACTAAGATATGTAGTGTTGTTGCTTCAATACATGCGTGCATGCACACTGACCTTCGTACCACTAGGGGATTTAAGACCTAGGGTTCATCTAGAGTGTGTTCAACAAAAACCATAAGCACTGGCATATCAATCCTCAACCGAGGACAAGGACGGTCTTACCTGAGATGCATAGAGACCATAAGGTCTTGTTTTGGGGATGGAGGATCAAACATAACTAACAGAACATCAAATGGCATCCATCTAAATCATATTTGATAATCTAACACGAACTAAGAATTAAAGTGATACATGCACAGGTGTTACTCATTCATCACAAACACAGAATAGAACATAATTTCCATATCTTTATTGTTGATTGTATTCCATCAAATCATAGATACACAATGTCATAAATCAATGTGTTACACAACATAAGACTTCATCTCATTACTATAAAAACAATGGGAATACAACATAATTCTCCTTATGCTAAATTTTAAGACCTAGACAAATACAAGTCATAGGATACTTCTCTATACAACACAGGATTGCCATAGACTAAATCAGAGATTTGGTACTGATGTTTTTTTCGAATTCACCATCCCCTTTTTCAAGCTGAGAGATCTCTTTTATATCTTCTTCTGCTAAGGATCATTTTCGTTCACTATTCTTCTCCACTTGCTTGTATGATCTAATGACCTCGCATGCTTCTGGTACCTTCCATGGTTGCACGTATGTTCCCTTCATCGGGGGAAATATTAGCTTCCCTGGATAACTCATCTTTTGGCCACCTCGGGTATTCATCTATTATTGGCAGTAATCATTCTGAGAGATATCTTGGAGATTCCTTTCTTGCTTCCAGCAGGATTCTTCTTGATTTCTGGCGCTACTGACAAAACTCAGACCAGGGCGTCGAACTAAAAAAACTCAAACCGACACACCTTTGACTGCCTTTATACTTGGCATGTTTCTCAAAAAACTCATTCCAATGCACGCACTATGTCCTTCTTTTGTTCATCTACTTAGGTTCTCACAAAACTATTGGATGAGTGCACACAAATTTCATTTGTACAAGCCCTTAATGTTTTGCACAAACTCTAGGAACTGACGCTCAGGCTCACAAAATCGTTCCTGAAGGGACTGGGTGATCTGGATGGTTGTCTCTGTGACCTCAGTTGTGACTGTGGATAGAGTGATGTCCATGGTACTGAGTTTCTCAATCAATGGGATGGCAGCAGTGTTGATCTAGGTGGATATCAGTGGTCGCCCACCTATTCCAGCTAGATCAAAACAGTTCTTTGGCAATTTACTATTTTTAGCAATTTTCAGGTCCTAAACTTCTGAGGCCATTTTAAGGGCCTAAATGATGTTTTTTCGTGATATGGCACCTCAATGATCGTTTATGACATGATTGGACCTGTGAAATGAAGATCCTCATAAATACCTTTCAAATTAGCTATCTTGTGCCCCAAATAGAGATTGTATGCCAAAGTTACACCCTCAAGAAGTTAATCCACCAAACTACCCAAAACGGGGTCCACAAACCTGTTATATTTTCATCTTCCGAGGTTACGGTTTTTTATTTTATTTTATGTTAAAAATGCCTTTGGAGCCTCATTGTAACGATCATCTTCTTGCAAATGAGTGTAGCCATCACATATCTTCTCAGAGATAAGTTTCCACCATTCTAGCAAGTCATTCACTCTGTAATTTTATAGTTTTTGTACATTCTCTCATTAATAAAAATTGTGCATTTTTATATCTTTGTGTTTATTGCAATATTTTTGTGTATCTCACAATATCTTTGTATATTTCATTGTTATATATCTTCCTTCATTTTGTTCTCAAAATTAATCTGAATCAATGGCATCAGAGTAGGTTTCTCATTGTTGTTTCTTAATGCATGTCCCCAACGAGGTCAAGGTATAGAGAGTTGGATCTTGAGCTAGTTTCCCTTAACGACAACCCCTCTCATCAGCCTAAGAGGCCTCCCATGGTGGAAGAAAAGAGAGATGTGGGAGTAGAATATCCCATCAAGTCTTTTCTCATGGAATCCCTTGCGCAACAGAGGAATGCGATGTTGGAGAATTTTTCCCAAATCCTTCAATGATTGCCGAAAATAACAAGCATGTATTCATCAAGCATTCGCTTTGGAGACGCTACCACGTTCAAGGTACAAGTTAATTTTTATATTCTCGTATTTGAAGGTCAAATTGACATGGATGCTTTAGAAAAATGGTTAAATTTTCTAGAAGGTTATTTCTTTGTTCACAATTTTTCCGACTGAGAAAAGATCGCCTTTTCGTTCCTTAAGTCTCTCACCCATGTCAAACATTGGTGGGAAACTTACTGAGAGAAAAGTTCCACAAAGGAATCTGGAATATTTGGGGTCGAGCCCACTTGGGATTCTTTTATGGATGAGTTCAAGGCGCAATATTACCCTATTGGAAATGATGATGACCAGTACATGAGATGGCCATGCTGCATAAAAAATTGGACCAAACAATGACAGAGTTCACAAATAAATTTCATACCTTGCGCACCAAGATGGGTATCAAAGACTCTAAGTGGCATCTAGTTCTAAAATATCATGGGGCTCTACACAGGTACATCCAAATTGAAATGGAGTTTCTAGACATCTCATCACTAGGAGTCGCTTATAGATATGTTTTCAATCTAGCAGAAATTTAAGCAGCAAAAAAAGAGGGAATTTGGGTCTGCAAATCCGAAACAACCAAAGTATGGTAAAGGCATCCCTAAATCACAGAGAAATCAACCTCCAGAAAACCATTCCAAGCCACAGGAAAACAAGGGTAACGGGAAGACAAAGAAGTACACTGGGAAGTGGTGCGACTTCTACAAAATCCCTTGGCACAACACTAATGAATGTCACTCAAAAAATTCATTGGTGGTCTAACTCAAAGAAACAGAGTCAAGCCCCGACTCAGACTTTCATTCAGACACTAATAAAAGGAGACATATAATTAATGCAGAACCCACTGCCACTATCGCAACCGCAACAATCCAACCAGAAGAACCATAGGATCCTGAGGAGGGGGAGCACCTTTTCCATTCACATAGGGGACTCCGCTGCATTTCATTGTGGATAGCGAAAGCCAGAAGAACCTCATCTCAGTAGAGGTCATCAAGTAGTTGAATTTTCTGACAACACCACACCTGCAACCATACAACATCAAATGGATTCGCTAGGGACGAGATATTCATATCAGTCAGCAGTGTCTCTTGTCATACATCATCAATCCCTTCAAGGATGAGGTATTTTTTTATGTTTCCCCACTGGAATTCTATGATGTTTTGTTGGTTCAGACATATATGTGGAGGCGTCATGTTTTTTATGAGTCTCGACCCCGTAGAATCATTGTTACTATGGGGGTTCAACCCTATAGGATACTAGAGATAGTTATGACTACTATACCAAAAAAATAGCTCCATAAAGTGATCTCTCATACCACAAAGTTCATCCTCTTCAAAATTAGTTCAAAAGGTGAATAGAAGGAAATTGCAACCACTGCAACCTCATTCCAAGCACCTTATATCCAGTAGAAGCAGGTCGAAAATATTTCAACAAAGAGAAAATATTCCTTCTGCACATAGTCATCTCATGTAGCTAGACTGGTTAAAAGGGTCCAACCCTTCCAATATCAGGTTCTCGACAACCTTCCACAAGCCAGGCAATGCAACTTCTCCAGCAAGGCAAGAAGCTCACCAAGGTTCAGATTCAGCAAATGCATCCCCCTCTCCCCCGGGAACTCAATGTAATGGAGACCATTTATTTCTGAGAGAGGATTGATATAGGTGGATATCAGTGGCCACCCACCTATTCCAACTGGCCCAAAACAATTCTTTGGCAATTTACTATTTTTAGCATTTTTTCGGGTCCTAAACTTTTGGGGCCATTTTAAGGGCCTAAACAACATTTTTTTCGTGATCAAGAATCTCAATAATTGTTGAAAGAATTATTGAGCCTGGGAAATGAAGCTCCTTGTCAATACCTTTCCAACAAGCTATCGTGCATCCCAAACGGAGATCGTATGCCAAAGTTATGCCCTCGAGAAGTTGATACACCAAACTACCCAAAACGGGATCCACAAACTTGTTGGATTTTCATCTTCCAGGGTTAGGGTTTTGGATTTTATTTATGTTAAAAAGGACTTTGGAGCCTCATTGTAATGATCATGTTCTTGTGAATGAGCGTAGCCATCTCATCTCTTCTCTGAGATAAGATGCCCTCATTCTAGCAAGTCATTCACTCTGTAATTTTATAGTTTTTGTACATTCTCTCATTAATAAAAATTGTGCATTAGTGTATCTCTGTGTTTATTGCGATATTTTTGTGTATCTCGTAATATATTTGTATATTTCATTGTTATGTATTTGTCTTCATTTTGTTCTCAAAAATAATCTGGATCAGGTGTGAAGGTTGGAGAGTTGAGTATACCAGTCCATAGCTCTCTTGGTCAGTGGAGTTATGAGGTCTTGCATATTTTGTTGTTATGCCTGAGCGAAAGTGACTTCCTCTATACATATAGCCACAATATGCATGGTCGCAGTGTTCTCCTTGAGGGATAGAGAACTAGCATTCCACTTTTTTTGTGCAACCTCATCTTGCAGGGCTCGAGTATGATTGCAAAGAGTTGTGAGTTATGTGGGGTTTGTTAAATAGTCCCATAGATTAAAAATTTGAGTAACCATGTTGGTGAAGTATTCGACCAGGTTTCCACCATTTTGAATGACGTCGACTTCTTGGGAATTTTTTTATTGGTGAGCATCTTCTTTCGGGGAGGTATGTTGTAGCTAGGCCTAGAGGGCGGTATTCTGTAGATGTAGGGCTTGAATATGCTTGACGATTGATTGCATTTTATAAAGGATTGGAATATCTAGCTGCTTCGATGCCAGATTGGGGATGTGGGAATAGGTCTCACTGAGAGAGGATACCAACGCTAATTGGTCTGTAAGTAGTGAGTTATAGTGGCTCTAAGTGTCGGCATGGGCTGTAAATTCTTCCAAGTGTCGATCCTGAAGTGTCTGCCTTGATGCTTCAAGTTCTTGACAAGAATGAAATTCTCTTTGTAACTTAGAGCAGGTGTTATTACAATTGGACAAATCTTGTTCCAAGTTGAGATGGTCCTGGGTGATTTCTTGCTAGATAGATCACTACAATTCCCCCCACTCATGGACTACGCCAGTGATTAAATGAGGGATGTCAGTTGTAGGTACTTGAGATAAATCTAGGTCGATTGGGCCCGAATTAGGCATAAATTAGGACAAGGTGGTTGGCACAGGTTGTTGAATGGGAAATACATCCGGTCGGGGATAAGAGAATTGCTAGACCAGAAGTTGCATTTTTTGGTTCAGATCATTGTGAGATACTTGTTGTTTGGCTAAGTGGACACATATTTCCTTTAATAATTTCTCAATTTTTTTAGGTGAGTTGTGAAAAAATTCTTTCGTTGTGTGTTGGGAAGAGGTGTGGTGGTGTTTATTGGAGGTGGAGTAGGGGTCGGGTTGATATGCAGCCACAGGGGTTTCTTTTATAATTGGGGCTGGCCAAAGAGAAGAGGGGGGGTCATGATCAAATTTAGAATCAATGGTTATATGTATAGTTTTTTTAGGCTTAGAGCCTCGGTTGCACTTTTTAACTGGGGTTGCATCAGGATCATCATGGCTGGTAGATGGGGAATCCTAAGTGGAATGGGAAGACTCTGTGTTTTCTTGCTCGGGCATTGATTGATCGTGCATGGATCACGCAGAATAGATTTATTCGAAGGGGGGTTGGCTCGAGGCTAGTCATGGCTCCACTCCTATGATAATATCCCTTTCTATGATAAAGAAGGGAAGCACCTCCTCAGTATTATCTATGGATGCATGGGGAGTTATGATAACATTATGGATAGTACATTTAAACTGTAGGTGATTCTCATACCTGGTAAAGAGATTTTGTGGAATGCAAACTATTTCATCTGATGTGTTGATCAGTTGGGTGTACCATCAATGGAAATCCTCCAAGATGTGTTCATGGATGTCTATGTTCTTGGAGTGTTGTAATGGTAGGAATTGAGGGGCCAGAAATGAGTGTGTGTCTGCCACATCAATTGAAAATCCTGGAGGTGGTTTCCATAGGACCATACCAAGTAGTAGAAGAACCCAACTATAATGAAATCATTTTCCCTCATCCTGCGTGTCAAGGAAGCCAGTTGTAAACTCATTGAGCAAATAGGGATCCCATGCCATCTTATTTCCCTGGACACATTGTTGGCTTGTGAGAATGACCCCCAATGGAAATTCATCCTTCTGTCATTTATGAATGAGCTTGTAGGATAACAGTTGGGTGGAAAATCGAACTATTTCATCATTGATTTCGGCTGTGACTGCATTGTGCTTACCCCTTCTAGTGCCATATAGGGATTACACCTCCTCTAGTGGTACATCCTTTTCTTTGAGATAGTTTATGGGATATTCACCAAAATCGGGCAGACCAGAAATACGTTGAATAACATAAATATAGATCAGATATGGCTGATCAAGATAGAGGTGACCTCCATGCACTCTAGTTGGGAGGAAGTGAACACAGGACTAAATATCACAGGCTTAGCCAAAATGCAGACATTTGAGAAGAGATAGAATGTCGAATCGTTGTAATGGGCATGCCCATTCCTACATTATGGTCTTGGTGGTGCCATCCTCCTTGGTAATAATCTCAGTGTATATATCCTCCTAGAGTTCAGAGAACTATTGAAGGTCTTGGACGTTGTAATCGACATATTTGAGTATGGGAACTTTTCCAAATGGGAGTTCATCACATATGATGTCGAATGGTAGCACCAGATTAGGAATCAGTAGTTCTTTAACAGTTTTGGACTTTGTGAGTGCCTTGACATGCTGGTAGATATGGAAAGGGAGAAAGAAGTGATGGTCTGGTTTATAGTGGTGGTGTTGGGATTTATGTAGCAGGGCAAGGAAAAGGGAGTGATAGAGGTGAAAGGAGAATGGAAAAAAGGTAGTTATAAATTATGTGTGCTTGAATGGATGGTTTTCTAGTTACACATGGGACTACACATCTCAATGGGCATTCCACTCATAGTTCGGTCATTTCATAATTAGTATGTCGCTCTTAAATTTGGCAGATTCTTTACTAAGATCGATACTCATGTGGAGATTCACACTACTTGTAGCTTTTAATCAGAAAGGAGGGGAAACCATCCTTTTTCCAACAAGGTTAATGGGATGTATGTTTCTAAATGAAATGTAACAAATGACTGGCATTTCAAGCACTATGATTTTCCTTGTAGTGTCACTATCAGATTAGGAAAAATAATAATGATAGAGATGATAGAAATCATGCATGACTTTATGAGCAAGGTGTAGCACATGCCTCAATGCACCCTAGTGGAAATTAATGATAGCTTAGGGAAGCAGGGCAGCCCTCAGTGAGTCACTATGCACCCACATTCGGGTGTGGTCGATCAATGACCGCTTAAGGACAGGAGTGAGATCAAGCAGAGGGGGTTCTGATAAACACCATTGATTGATTATGACGTCGATATGTGTATGGGAGGGTTCCACCATATTTCTAGGTTTAGGGAGTAGTCGTGCATGGAATAGATCATCGCAAGGGAATGAAGGTCGCATGCGTTTCCCAATGTAAAATTGAGGAATTGATGACATGGGGTGCTTTTTGGGAAACCGTTGGTGGGCATTCATATAGTGACCCCGTGTATTGCGTCACTAATTCAAAATCCATCAACTTTCATAGGGATAGGTATGGTGACGGATATTGATATCTAGACAAAATATTTCACCCACGGATGCTTTCAGTGTCGACCAGTCGTGATACATGTCTTGATGGGTTTCCCACTAGGTCGTGGGAATCCCTATCAGTGTTGAGTCAAGTGCAAAAGGTCTATGATATTCAGGAATGTGTCACAACCAGCTAATCAAGAGGCCAACTGAATTTGACCCATCATACTAATAGGTGCCAAAGTCTCTATTCTTTCTTCTGTCGAGATGTGTGCACACCTCCTGGTCAATACCTCATAAATTTTATTTTTCCATCTATCCAAGGAAACTTCAGAATCTGTGTCATATGACTTGACACTCCTCCAGCTTAACTCTTTGTCTGTGGTGGGATTGATGTAGTCTTCCCTACAACCCGAGACCTTCTAGATATTCTCAATTATTGATCTCTACACATCCTCATCGATAGGATCATTGTAGTGGTCACCTTCATATAGATCGAGTGGTGTGACCATGCATAGAGTGTCACTCTCAAATGATATTTGGTGCTTTTTCAAGTTCAAGACTGCATTATTATCAAAGGCCCAGTCGATTTCGAGAAATGTAGGGTAGGGATCCGACTCATCCATGATTTCAATGACTTCAAAGTCGGCCTTCATTTTTACCCCTTCTATATTTGCCTCCACCTGCTCTAGTCGGTCGATGGGGTAGATATTATACTAGTTGGCTAATCAAATATAAATGGGTGAAAAAACTAGCTTTGTTTTCCCCATCACTTCCCGGGACTTCTTGGGTAAAATTTTCACATTGGATACTAGATCCAACATCAATCCATACATATCATACCTACCAAGATCTTAGGTCATATTAAATTATCGGCCAGTGTGCTTATGCTTGTTGACCTGGAAGACATCTCTTTCTGGAAGCAGAGCTCCAATGGTGGTCTCCTCTCCTTGGTCTTTTATGAAAAAAGTTAACATCTAGTTCAACTTGCTTGCAGCATTTGGATCTCTTAGAAAATGAAAAATGGAGTGCAAGAAGCTATTGACTTGATCCTTTTCTTTTTCCATGTGACCGAGGTCGCACAAGTCTTCTGCGCATTGAAACTCTTCTTGGCATTGTTCATATGCTTCCTACTCAGTGTGTTGCAGCATAATATATCTATGTTCGTATTCTATTGATATTTAGGTGGCGTGTTGGGTTTCTTCGAGCACATGAGCTTCCTCCAAAGACCTATGTGTCGTGCACTGTATTTATTCACATGCACAAGATTTTTCTAGCAACCTTTGTGTCACTTGTTGCACTTCCCTGTGGATCTGTGCTTCTTCAAGCGACCTTTGTGTCTCCCTCTAAACTTCCACTTGAACCCATTCCTCTTTAAGGAACCTCTGATTTGTGTGTTATAGTTCATCAAATGCTCATTCTTCTTCTGAGGCCCGCTATGCATCACGCAGATACTTATTTTTCTAAGTTGCGTCAAAATTAGAAGGGGGCTACGGGGCCTTCTTGATCTTGCCTTCTACTTGTTGATCCAAACTTTCTTCAGGTTCAAAATATGTCTCTGCCTTTTCCCCTCTATGGGTTACTATCCGAACATTTCCTTCTCCCTTCTTCTTCTAGTTTTTGCATGGCTTGACATGTACCATGTTACAATTACCCTTCTTGTTCTCCCACTTTTTCAACAAGTATAGAAAATACTCAATGACATGTTTGAGACTATAATAGTATGCGCATAACACATGTAGTTTAGTGCATAACCGTGAGACATGACCAATCTCATCGTAATTGAAGCATGTGGGGGGTATGTTGCCTCCTCCACCATATCCTCATCCTTGACCGCATCCATCCCCACCTTGAGGTCCTCCTTGGTATCCACCTCTGTCACCGGCCCAGACCCCACCACCCTTTTTTTTATCTTGCACCCAGAATTCATCCTAGGTGTTATCTTGCATCATTTTAAGGGAGCAACAACTGTTGATATAGAGGACCACGGATTTACAGAATTCACAGAAAGGGGTGTGATTTGTTTCTTGGTATTTTTGTAAGGTGGGGTAGTGGGGTGGAACATATCCCCACTATCGGTATATTTCACACCATTTCAACTATCCAGAGGTAAATGGACTCCGCACGCCATTCACCACATAATTTAGATGGACCGAGCACTCATCTCATCGATTCCCTTCTAAGCGACATCTAGTGCACCACACATGTTCGAGTGAAACTTTAAATTTGGACATATCTTGCAACTAGATTGTTAGGTTGGCCAGTTGTGACTGAACCTGTGCCAACCCGGTCGATGTTTCTGCGCCTCCCAGTGTGGCTTCCAAATGCATCCTAATCTTGACTTCCTCAACCTAATTCGTCATCTTTTGTTGAGTGAGAAGGAATCAAATATGGGGTAGAAGCCCTGCAATGAACCATTCTTTTTGTTGTACATCCTGGATCGAGAATGTCTACATATTCAACAATATTTTGAACTATTGTTCATAGCCCCATATAGTCTCTCCTTGTTTCTAAATGATTTCCTTAATCTTTGTAATGCATTGGGACTATGAATTTGGCTTATGAAATTCATGAAGCAGATCTTGTTTGATATCGGCTAGGGACCTTGCATTTCATGTTGGCCCAATAGCCTTATATTTCATGTACCACTATAGGGCCTGATCCCTGAATGTAGTCTCCAATTGCACTATCTTAGTTGCCTCATATGTAACTCTCTTTACAGACCAGATCACCTCACAGGTGAACTAGTGTTGTTCGACATCATCTTTACCCATTCCATGGAACATCGGTAGTCTCATCATACTATCTTTATTTTCCATCTTGGGACCAAGGTTAGTTTCACTCTTTCGACTATTATTGTCTGGATCCTTCCACACCACTATCGCTTAGGGTAAAGTATTATTTGCTTCAACTTCTCCTTCACACATATCATCACTTTTTTCCTCTTATTATCTCTCTTCAACTTCAACCCCTTCATTATCTATTGTGTGTTATTCTTGATTAAAAATGTGCAAGGGGGGTGGAAAAAAAGAAGGGTAAGAGCATCTTCTCCTGAAATTTCTTGTGATGGGACCCAAAGAGCCATCTAGCTGCAACCATGCAAGACCATCCAACATTATCAGTTTGTATCCCCCACCACTAGGGGATCCTCCATCTTCCTTTATTTTTGGCACATCCATGTTTTTCACCTTCTCCTCCTTATCTGACTATGCACCACCACTTTGTGCTCCTACATTTAGGCTGGTCCACTCACTTCCACCACACGACTCATCTCCTTGTCCTATATATGCACTTCCACCTTATACAGAGTTATTTTCCCCACTCAGTACACGATGTCTCTGTGCACTGCTCACCGGGATGCTCATTGTATCACCACTATGTTGAGAGCCAAGATCTCGTCAAAGTGGTACCCCACCGCACCACGCAACAACTTCTCTTCTGGTCAACGTGTGATTTTTCGACATGTCCTCTTCCGAGTACACTGGTGCACCAAAAATTTCCCCCCATTGACTATACATGTGTTCTCTTCCTCTTCTCAAGGTTGTGAAATACCACAACAACCAAAGGGTATGGGATTCATCACCTAGGCCCTCACTACCACTACTATCACGATTGGTATCTTCAATTCCAAGCCTCTTCGCAATTCGGGTCTCTCTCGTGCTCCACTCTGGCACAACATCCTCTCTCATGCCATTTCCTGGCATGA
This sequence comes from Picea glauca, assembly GCA_000966675.3. Taxonomy (NCBI): domain Eukaryota; kingdom Viridiplantae; phylum Streptophyta; class Pinopsida; order Pinales; family Pinaceae; genus Picea; species Picea glauca. The sequence continues at coordinate 162,927 of JZKD02S0514863.1, forward strand.
GCTTCCTCTTCATTATGGGCCCAACACCTCATTGAGCACCCTTGACTAAATCTTCTTGATTCTTTCGCTCAACTCTCTCCCTCATCTCATCTCTTCTTACGTATCTTCCAGCTCTTTTTCTCCTCTGCTCTTCTGGGTCCATTCCATTCCTTGCCTCATATCAATAAATTCTTGGATCCTCCTTACTGGATCCATCCTCTAGCTCTTTTTCCCACACCTTTTCCATAAACCCCCATAGCGCTAAGGAGTTTACTCATCCATCCTATCAGGGTCCATGCACACCATTTATTTTTGCATGAACATCATCTTGATCCAAAGAGGGATCTCTTCTAACATCCACTTTATGGGACCTTCTTCAAACTTTATTTTAGCCTCACCGGAAGAATTTCTATACTCTATAGCAAACTTAAAAATATATCCTTCCTTTACCCAAGAAAACTAGAACTCAATGGCCTGATTCCACTTGTTATCCAATTCCTTTAAACTATCAATCTTGGCTTGATCCTATACTATTGGCTCCAATGGTAGAAAATTCAAATTAAAATTTGCTTCTCTTTTTAACCATTCATGCAATAAACATGGAAATTCTGTGAAAAAGAGTTCATGTAGGTTATAGTAAATATATCTACATTTCCATTCTTTCGTGTTCACCCGCAATCCTATTTCAATTCTATCCAATCTCGAATTTCCTCTTTAGATGGACGCCACCACATTTCTCTTTTCCTACATGAATCTTAAAAGGACTTCGGGTCCCTACAACAGAACCATTTGTTGATGCTAAGATATGAAGTGTTGTTACTTCAGTACATGCATTCACACACACTAAACTTCGTAACACTGGGGGTTTCAGACCCAGGATTTGTCTTAAGCATTTCCAACAAAAACCCTAAGCATCAACATATCAATCCTCGACCAAGGTCGAGGAACGTCTCACCCGATATGGAGAGAGGATCACAGAGACCATAAGGTCTTGTGTTGGGGATGGAGTATCAAACATAACTAACAGAACTGCAAATGACAGCCATGTAGCTCATATCCGATAATCTAACAAGGACTAAGAATTAAATCATTACATGCACATGTGTTACTCATTCATCACAAACAAAAAATAGAACAAAACTACCATATGTTTATTTTTGAGTTTATTCCATCAAATCAAAGATATACAATGTACTAAATCACTGAGTTGCACAGCATAAGACTTCATCTCATTAATATAAAAACAGTGGGAATAGTGAAGAACATGCCTTGCGCTAAATTTTAAGACTTAGAAAAATACAAGACACGGGAGACTTCTCCATACAACACATGATTTCCATAGACTAACTCAGAGCACTGGTACTGATTTTTTTTTCAAATTCTCCAACCCCTTTTTCGGGCTAAGAGCTCTCTTTTATATCTTCTTCTACTGAGGAGCATTGTCCTTCATTGTTCTACTCCAATCGCTTGTTTGATCTAACAACCTCACACACTTCTAGTAGTTGTCAGGGCTCCGTGTAGGTTCTCTTCATTAGGGGCAATCTTAACTACCCGAACCAGCTCATCTTCTAGCCACCCTATGTCCTCATATGTTGTTGGTAGCAATCATTCTGAGAGATATCTCAGTGATTCCTTTCTTTCTTTTGGGTGGATTCTTCTTGATTTTTGGTGCTACTGACAAAAATCGTACCGGCAAGCCTTTGACCACCTTTAGACTTGGCCTGCTCCTCAATAAAAAATAGTTTGATGTGTGCACTATGGCCTTGTTTCATGCATCTACTTAGGCACTCGCAAAAATACTCGATGAGCATGCACGACTTTCGTTTGTGCGCGTGCATAAAAATGGATCCAAAACTTTGGGTGCCAACATGGCCTACCTCCTTAGACAAGGTATTGATTCACAAATGCAGTAAGGAATTAAATTCTCAACACACCATCACTTGGACAAGAATAAAGTGAAACTTGTATTGTAGAAAAATGCATAGATCAATACAACAATGGATTTGTTATTCACTAACTTTCTTTCTCCCTCCTCCTCCGGCTTAGAGTGAGCATGGGTATTTATACATAATAGTTTATTTCTAAATTGATTAGAGGAATTGATGGACCACCATGAGAATCATATTGTTCCATCTTGTTACATAAGTTTTTCCAAAAGATATCAAAATCGGGAACCTGTTGACTTAATTGGTTGTATGACAAGTGGTGGTTGAGTCATTCATTCCTTTCTAGGAACTAAATTTCCTTAGTCATTTTTCTACATGAAGGAGTTGGTTGTTTGACTGCCTGGATGACCCCTAGATGACAACTTGTGTGGTTAAGCAGGCGCAAAGTTACAACACCCATTCTTAGAGTTGCAACAACAGTCCTATAGTGAGAGTCACAACAATGGTGAGGCAAGAGTCGTAGAAACAGTTAGATTCACAACAACGGAGGGTTGTAGTAAAGGTCATGTAGTGATATTCACAACAACAGTGAGTTGTAGCAATGATCTTGTAGTGACATTCAAAAAAACGGTGACGCAAGAGTCACAACAACAATGAGAGTTGCAGCAATGGACAGTTACAACAATATCAAGAGGAGAATTACTATATGGTGTAATAGGTGGCTCTCATGGATTTTGGCCATAGTTCACCTTATACAATGTGATGAATACTCTGAACATTGGGGGTCTCTCCTTCCTCTATGCTCGAGGGCTTACATACCATGACGATTGTACTTCATCTTTTGTCATTTGGGCTTGATTCTCTTTTGTTTATGGCTACTCCTTTGTTGGTGCATCATCTTTTGTTGTAGATCGCATTTGCAAAAATGTCATTTTGTATCTACAGTCTACTCCTTTACACATGGCGTAATTAAATTTATGAATGTGATCTTCGTCCAACTGGTACTCGGGTGGGATTTGACACCAAATACATGAGTTTCCCATGCATAACATTTCAAAATATAAATTAAAATATATTTAAACATAGATAAATTAATCAAAAACTGAGTGAGAAGTTCATATATACTTCTCTGAGTTTGATATATGGTCCTTGTTAGATAATCCAAAATACAAATATCATAGTTTAAAAAGTTAGAATAAAATGATTATTAATTTAGAATATTAAATTAATAATCTAGAATATTTGATTAATAAATGGAGACATTTAGAAATAGAGTATTGTTGTAAAAGATATGACTCTAGAAAGGTGTCGTATCTTAGGCTCTAAATTAGGAGTATAGTTAGAAGATTGTTAAGATAGCATTTATTGTAAATGGACACTTGTTTATTTAATAAGTGATCCATAACTAGAGTGTGTTAGGACATTTAACTTATATATAGCTCCTTGCAAGAGTGTTGAGGTTCTTCGGGTGTAAACTCTTGCAAATTCTCATATGTAATTTATTTTCCTATTTAATAAAAGTGTGCGTCCGAGGACACTTCTGTCATTATTGTGGTATCAGAGAAACAGTAATGCAGTTGAACTGAGGAGGCAATTAGCTGATCAAAGGAGGAGATTCTGACTCTACTGGCTAAGGAAAAACGTGGGTGCATTATTGGTCAGTTAATTTTTTTTAAGGGAAAATAAATTTTCTGGTTTTTTTTCAATTATTTAAGTTTCTTCATTGGCTTCATTCGCATGGTCGTAGCCTCCATCAGGAGAACATATTAGTTCCTTCAAGGGAAATTAATTTATTTACATTATTTGTCAACACACTCAAGAATGGCATGGGCCGATGTCAAAAGAGCTATTGGCATATGAGGTGGAATATTAGTTGATTTTTAGGCATGTATTGAGTGTATTTTTCACAACCTAAAGTGCATTTTCAAGTACTTGGGCGTGCTGGAAATAACTGACTGTGCCTCCAATTAATCACTATAATAACGCCTTTACCAAGAGAACTGGACTCCATACTACTTTGTGTTCATTCTATTCGCAAGAGATACGAGAATTTCATACTGTGTATAAGGCCATAAAATGTTGTACATTGAATTTGATTATGGAAAGCATTTTTATATGCATATGTTAGTGTGAATAGCGTTGTCTATTGGTGGAACTGAGTGGCCAATCTATTTTTTTTGGGGAGTCCCAATCTATTGTCTATCGGTGGAACTGAGTGGGCATATGTAATTATTGGGCCGAGTGGGTGTATGTAATTCCTGGGCCAATCATTACAGAAAGCTATGCAGTGTTGATGAGAATTCGTGGAGTCCTCTGGTATGTTCGGTGTGGAGTCCTCTAGTGTGTAATTCTTGTGGTATATGAATCTACGTTGAACAAATTTGTGTATAACTGTTAGACGAGCTGCCACTGAAGAGTGTCTACGCACAGAGAATCTTTCAATATACGACTGGGTCATAATTCTGAAACTTCTGGTATACGACTCGTGCATAAATATTTTGGTATACAACTGGCTTTGTATCAACCATTTTTTTTGATAACTTCAGTGAAAATTATGGATGGCCAACAAAATGCAGAGTGAAGTTAAACTAAAAAAAAAAATAGAATATCACAGCCCTCTTTGATTCATTCGTATTTGAATGTGGTGATTTTGTTGTTATAATTTTAGTTCTCTGGAGTAGACCTGGTTATATAATTGTAGCTTTATAACTGTAGGTTTACATGCACCGCTCAATGAATATATATTGATCGATACCAACTGGGCCATACGCCTCAGGTATATCAAATGATTCATGCCCATTCTCATAACAAAGTAAACTGGCTACTATCTCTTCTGATGAGATGTTGGATATATTGTAATCAATCCCTCTTTATGCACTAATTTGTTTTTTGGCGGGGAGGTAACAATTTGTTTTTGTAACTCAAAGTAATTTTACTTTGATGGGGGTAATTTGCAAGAGCATTGTAAGGAGTAAAATTTTGAAAGTTACTTGGAATTTGACTAGAGCCAAGTGCCAAGCTCAGTCATTTTTCTCATGTTTCAATGACTATACGAGGGTCAAGGACAAGCCCCAATAGATTGTTTTTTTGTGTGATACGTCTGGTGTGTTGTTCATATTGATATGTTTTGCTTGATTCTTTTTTGGTGTGAATATTCAACACTAAAATGTCGAAGTTAATTAATTTGTTCTTTGACTCCAATAAACTTGAAGGCACAAAATCATATAAGACATGGAAACGTCTCATTGAAAGTAATCTCATTTACAATGAACTTTGGCGTGATATATGTAATGAAGATACTAATCCAAATAAGCCTACAAATGTAGCTACATTAGAAAAATGGGAAGTTAAAAATGCCAAAGCATTAGAACTCATTAAATCTTCAGTTAATGATGAGATGTATGTTCACATTGAAAATACTAGTGATGCATGGTCGGCTTTGAAAGTTTTTAAGGATTTATTTGATACTCGGCCTGAATCAAAGAAATTTGATCTTCAATTAAAGTTTCTCTAACAGAAATTGACTGAAGGAGGTTATGTACATGAATATATTTCCAGACTTAAGAACATTAAGCGGGAAATACTAAATGTTGGTTTTCAAGCAGTAGATGATAGTTTCATGACCACAATTTTAATTGTTGGATTGCCAGTTTCATGACCACAATTTTAATTGTTGGATTTCCTTCTTCTTATACACATTTTTTGGAAACTTTACAAGTAACTGGAAAGTTAGACAATATTACGTTTGATGAGCTAAGTGAAATTTTATCTCAACACGACAAAACTTTTGGAAAGAAAAAGCAAGTTGGGGAAGACGTTTTTTTCATAGAATCCAGCACAAGTAAATCTTCAACGGACAGTTCTAGAAGTAGAGGAACAGGACATTTTGTACAAGGTCATGGTCGAAGCCAAAGTAGAGAAAACAATTTTTCAGACAGGAGCAATTTTCAAGGCAGAGGGTATTTTCAAGGAAGAGGAAATAGTCTAGGCAGAAAATATTTTCAAGGCAACGGTCAAGGCAGAGGAAAAACTCCACACAGAGGTCAAAACAGAGGCAGAGGACAGAGTCAAGGCAGAGAAAGAGATTTCAGTCAAATTGTTTGTAGAAGATGTAACAAAGTTGGTCATTATGCAGAAGATTGTTGAACTTCCGTTGATAAAATTTCCAAGTTTCATCAAAACACAACACAATTTTCAAATGATCGAGATGATGATGGTTCAGAATATGTCTTTACCTCATCTTCAGCATTACAGATTTCTGTTGATTTTCAAAATTGATTATGAAGATGCTTGGATTCTAAATTCAGGAGAATCTCAACACATGACTTTCAGATGTGACTTCTTTTGGAATTTTCAAGAATGCCATCTTAATTCTGTCTTTCTTGTAGATAATACCAAACATACTCCTTATGGAAAAGGTGTAGTTAAAGTTTATTTACTTGATATTGGAGAACGAATGATTTCAAATGTATGGTATGTACCCACCTTTAAAAAGAATTTGTTGTCTTTAGTCACGATTCAACAAGAAAGACATCAGGTGATTATGGAAGATGGCTTAGTGAAGATTAATTCAGTCATACAGAATATGAAAATAGTGATGACAGGTTATGAAGATGGAAAATTGTTAAGGATGAAAGGGACAGTTATTCCAAGGCATTCAGACTTTGCAGGAGAAGTAAGTACGGGTATTTCACCTATAATATTGTGGCATGTGAGATATGGACATCTCAACTTTGAAAGTCTCACTCAATTGCAAAAACAAGGGATGGTTAAGGGACTTCCAACTTTCAAAAAGGAAAATACAAAATGTGAAGATTGCATTTATGGAAAACCAAGTCGAGAGAGTTTTCCAACAAGTTCATGGTGTGCAAATAGGCGGTTGCAACTAGTTCATGGTGATGTTTGTGGACCACTAGAAACTTCTTTAGGTGGTTGCAAATACTTTTTACTCTTTATTTATGATTCCAGTAGAATAACTTGGGTTTACTTCTTGAAGCAAAAGTCGGAAGTATTTGAAAATTTTAAGATTTTTCGTCAACTTGTGGAAAACGAAGTTAAAGAAAAGATAGGCACTCTCAGGATAAATAATGGAGGGGAATTCAATTCTAATGAATTAAAAACTCATTGCACAGACAATGGGATAATAAGACATCTTACAAATTTCTAGACTCCTCAACAAAATGGAGTCGTAGAATGAATGAATCACACCTTTTTAGGAATGGCGAGATCCATGTTAACCTTTAAAAAGTTAAGCTCTACATATTGGGCAGAAGCAATCCATACATCTATCTACTTAAGGAATAGATCTCCAACTGCTTCTTTGGACAGAATCACACCTTATGAAGCACGGTTTGGTTTCAAACCTCGAGTTAAACATCTTAGATTTTTTGGATCGGTATGTTATGCCTTAGTTCCGAAATAAAAATGAACTTAGCTTGACTCAAGAAGCTTGAAATTCACAATGATTGGGTATTCTGATGAGACGAAAGGGTACTGAATTTTTTCCAATGGAAAATTTATTGTAAGAAGGGATGTAATTTTTTATGAAACCAGAAGTAAGAGTGTTGAAGAAATAGAAAGTCTTCTTCAAAAGTTAGAAACTAAAGGAAATCAAAGAAAAGGAAAAGTGCAAAGTCAACCAAATTCGCATAATTGGTATGAACTTGATTTTCCTTCATCTAATGATGATACATCCATTCCATTTACTTCGACAACATCATCAGGGGCTTCTAATAGTTCATCAGACTCTCCTAGCAGCGGCAGTTCATCTGACAATGATTCTCCACCTCCAGAATCTTCAACTGATCGACGCACATCAGTTTACATTAATCCAATTTACAATAATGGTAATTCAGATTCCCAAACAAGTGAACATCAACTACCAAAATGGGTAGTTCAACTTTTGAAAGATGTAAGTTCGGATGAGCAGAATAAAACAGGAATAGGGGGATCACATAGAAGTGAAGAAAAAATTGTCTTAGTAGAAAATGATTTTACCGAACCTTCCACATACAAAGAAGTAGTAAAACATAAAGAATGGCAATAGGCTATGATTGAAGAGTATCAAGTAGTAATTGGAAACTTGTTGATTGTCCTCAAAGTGTTCAACCCATCATATGCAAATGGGTTTACAGAATTAAATACAACCAACATGGATAAATTGACAAGTATAAAGAACGACTTGTGGCTAAACGTTTTGCGCAGCAGGAAGGCATTGATTATGAGGAAACTTTTTCTCCTACAGCTAAATGGAATACCATCCGATTGACACTTGCATTGGCCGCTCAAAAAGGTTGGAAAGTTCATCAAATGGATGTAAAAAGTGGTTTTCTCAACGGAGACTTACAGGAAGATGTATATATGAAACAACCACCAGGTTTTGAAATTGCAGGGCAGGAACATAAAGTCTGCAAATTAATTAAGGCTTTATATGGGTTAAAGCAAGCTGCTCGAGCTTGGTATACCAAAATGGATGAATACCTTAGGAAAGTTAGTTTTCAACGAAGTGAATCTGATGATACTTTGTATATCCGTCAAAAGGGTCCATATCTGGTGATTCTTATTATGTATGTAGATAATTTGATCATTATAGGAAACAATGATGATCACATTGCACAGGTGAAAAAGGAGTTACATGCAGGTTTTAAGATGACAAATTTGGGACTACTTCATTACTATCTTGGAATTGAAGTATTTCAACATCCACATCATATTTTCATTTCTCAGAGTAAGTATGCAGCAAAAATTATTCGGCAATTTGGAATGCAGGATTGCAAACTATCTCTTACCCCTATGGAACAACACTTGAAACTTTCAAAATTTGAAGGGGGGGGAATGGTAGACTGCACTATTTATAGACAGTTGATTGGCAGCTTGATTTATTTGAAAAACACTTGACCATATCTATCTTATGCAGTCAGTATTCTTTCATGATTTATGCAACAACCATAGGACAGCCACTGGAATGCAACCAAAAGAGTCCTTCGATATATCCAAGGAGCAAAAGATTTTGGTCTTCTTTACAAAAAGACTAAAAATTTTGTACTTGGTTGATTTTCAGATGTTGATTTTGCTGGAAGTATTGATGATCGAGCATCAACATCAGGTTATTTAATGAACATGGGTTCAGCAGCAGTGTCTTGGAATTGTAAGAAAAAAGCTACAGTTTCCACTTCTACAATAGAAGAAGAATACATCTCAGCATGGGAAGCAACATGTGAAATTGTTTGGTTACACAGAGTTTTGCAAGACTTGGGCATTTGTCAAACAGAAACTACATCATTATTCATCGATAGCCAGTCATCCATTAAGATTGCCAAGAATCCATTTTTTCATTCAAAGACAAAGCACATGGACACCAAGTATCATCATATTAGATCACTCTAAAGGATGTCATCAAGACAATTTATTGTCCTTCAGAAGATCAGATCTCTGACATTTTCACGAAACCTCTTGGAAGAATAAAATTTACTAAGTTTAGGGATGAACTTGGTATCTGTTGTAATGTATCTTTGGATAATATGGGGGAATGTTAGATCATCCAAAATACAAATATCATAGTTTAAAAAGTTAGAATAAAATGATTATTAATTTAGAATATTAAATTAATAATCTAGAATATTTGATTAATAAATGGAGACATTTAGAAATAGAGTATTGTTGTAAAAGATATGAATCTAGAAAGGTGTTGTATCTTAGACTCTAAATTAGGAGTATAGTTAGAATATTGTTAAGATAGCATTTGTTGTAAATGCACACTTGTTTATTTAATAAGTGATCCATAACTAGAGTTTGTTAGGACATTTAGCTTATATATAGCTCATTGCAAGAGTGTTGAGATGTCCGGGTGTAAACTCCTGCAAATTCTCATATGCAATTTATTTTCCTATTTAATAAAAGTGTGTGGAGGACACTTCTGGCATTATTTTGATGGTTGTTTCATGGACATCCCCATTGCAATGTTGTGTTATTCAATTTTGGTTTGATGACAATATGTTAGTATGAAAAATAAAAATAAAATATGTTGAATGGTGTGGAAAACCCTGAAACTTATAATTGGGAAGTTGTATATCTCGACAAGACCCTTCCAATGGTATAAAAAACACACAAAATGGGCATCAGAGTCGAAAGTTATGGCCAAAATACAAAATGCATTTTTATGAGACATGTCATTGTATCAAAGGTTGGAAGTTATTTTTCCACCAATGTATCATCATTGGAAGAAGGAGCAGCTCGAGTATGTCATCAATGAAAGAAGGATTGAGCTTTGGTATGTTGGTGCTTAAATAAAGTTTGAGCTCTGATATGTCACCACCAAAAGAAATATTGAGCTATGACATATTAGCGTTGGAAGAAAGATTGAGCTTCGATGTATCAGCGCTAGAAGAAATATTGAGCTTCGACATCTAAAGGAAGGAAAGGAAATTAATTAAAAAAAAATTGTGGACCCCTTTTCTGTATTGACAAAGATGAGATGATTCTGCCAACACTAGGCATATAGGCAAGAACTGGATGATCTCCTTCGTTGTATCGGTGAGAAAGAGATTTATTCTACCAACATTAGGCATATTGGCGATTCAAAGGGATGATGAATTTCCCAAGTAAAAAGAAAGAAAGAAAATATTTCAATCTTGCACAAAGAAATTCTAAGTTCTTCCAGATGATAAGGGGCTTGAAAAAGTAGAAGGATTGTCAGTATGATGGTTGTTTCATGGACCTTCCCATTGTAATGATGTGTTATTGAGTTCTTGGGCTTATGAAAATACACTAGTATGAAAACTTGAAAATACAAGTTGAACGGTGAGGAATATCCTAAAGCCTATAACAAGGAAGTTGTAAATATTGATGATACCTTTCCAACGATATAATTACCGCACAAAATGGGTTATAGAGTCAAATCTTATGGCCAAAATACGAAAGGTGGTTTTATGGGACCTGCAGGTGTATCAATGCTTAGAAGGAATTTTTGCGTCGGTGCATTGGAAATGTAAGTCTCTTTGAGAGCCAATGTGTCAGCGGTAGAAACAAGATTGCTTCCGGTGTACTAGAAAAAGAAACAATATTGCCTCTGGTGAAGGAAGACAATAAAAAATTTCTAAGTGTTTTTTAATGGCAAGAAACAATAATAGCCTGAGTTCAAAAGTCCATAACTTTCTCATACGATGTTCGATTGAGGCATCATTTTTGCAACGTGGAGAGAACAGGGAGAGGCTTCTAGTGAGAGAACTTACAACTTCATTCAATGATTTGAGTAGATTCATGTTTAATGAAGGTAATGGTTAACAAGGATTGCTTAGTGGGAAATCCTTGGCGATCATTTTGGCACTTTTGGACCTTACATTTTGATTCCATCAGTGAGAATTGTAATCCTATAAAGCATACAGATAACATATTTCGGCAATGAAAATCCACTTTGACGAGTACCCAAAATTGTGAGCAAAGACATTTTTTAATGAAATTTCAGACCCCGTTCTTGCTACTACTTTGCCCGAATCCAGTTTCATCAATTCTCGTGGCATCTGTTTTATATAGGCTCTCAATCCATCCATTGGAACTAAATTGATATGTCGGTGACTGAAAAAACATTATCCTATGAAAACAACCAATTAATGTTTGGAGCACTTGCTACTGAGTATGCGACAAGAGTTTCAATTCTTCTCTGAGATGTAATTCAAAGCCAACTTGTGCTCTGTAGATGCTACAATTAACCCACCAAACAATAAAAAACACTTTTATGATCAAGGTTTAATGGTATGTGTGATGAAAGATGCTAGGAACACACACAAACTTGCCAAGATTATTATAATATTCAATCATGATGGTAATATGACGTAAATTAAAATAACCAAGCAATCAAAAGAACTCTCTTAGTGGGAACAACATACAGGGTCATATTTGGAGGAAAATCAGAGAGCCTCAAGATGTGAGTGTCTTGTTGATATATTGTGTGTCGGCAAAGATAGAAGAATCTTGTTGATGCACTGTGTATCGGTGAAGATAGAAGAATCTTGTCGATACACTATGTATCAGCAAAGATAGAAGAATCTTGTTGATACATTGTGTATCGGCGAGAAATAGATATCCTATGTCTATATATATCAATGGTCGAAAGAGAATGGATCGTTGGCATATCGACACGAGTACGTGATCTGGCACCGATGTACCGGTGAACGAAGAGGGATGGAATATCGAAACACCAATAGTAATACTCTGATGAAGAGAGAAGTGTCAACGATGGACAACATATGGGAAAGCTATATGTCGATGCGAAGAAAAGGAATGAGTGTTGATGTATTGGAGAACAAAGAAATATTTAACGTCAAAACACAAGAATTTTGCTAAAAAAATGCTAAGTGTTGGCTAATCCTCATGCATCGATGGGAAAAGAGAGATGTTGGCAATACAGGTTGTATCAGTGGGGGAAAGAGGATGTTCATTGATACACTATGTATCGGCGTGGAAAAGAGGATTCTCATCGATACACTGTTGTTGGCCCTCGACCAAGTTTTGTGGAAACGTTGGTCATGTTTGACCATTTTTTGGGACTTCGACAGGTTGGTCGAAGACGGAGCGCCCAGGCGAAGCAGAGATCATGGGATCTTGCCCTTTTTGTGGGATTTTTGGGTTTTAGGGTTTATGTAACGGGTATGGGATGTCGTCCCATGGGTTTTGCCCATGTTTAGGCCCTTTGGTAATGTATAAATAAGTAGCTAGGCGATGTAAGAAGAGAGACCTAGTAGGTCGATGGATTAGTGATAATGTTAGCTATGTGCAAGAAGATGTGTTAAGGCTTGCAGAGTTAAGTGCAAGTGTTTTGTAAGTGCTTTGTGCACATACTGTGTAAAGGCTCTTTGCTTGGACCTAACTCGGGGAAGGAGGATATGGATAGGTGCACGTAGATCTCCTGTTCTATGCAGAGTTGGCATTGTGGCTTGGTGCTTGTAAGGAGATTGAAGAGACTAATAAAGCAGAGAAGAAGAGTTGGTGGACATAACCCCACACTGGGGTGAACCACGTATATTTTGTGTTATTGTGCTTTGTGCAATGTTGTTTATGCTGGGTATATATTTATCTGCTTAGTGCATTGATCTTGATGTGTAATAGATAGATCTATTGATTCTTAGTGCTTTAGGTATGAATGAATGTTAGATCTGCTCAGATGTTATGTACTGAATGGTTAGATGTACTTAGATCTTGATTAATATTGTGTTGTTCTATAATTAGGGTTTAACCTACGATGTGAATAAGGGTTAAAGACTAATGAATGTTAACTACTAAGTGGGTTGTTAAGTATTGTGATCACAGATCTATGTCCCAACTAGGTTGCAGACACCTAAGTCCTGCAACCCCCCTGCCTCTACCTTGGGTAAGACTTCATCTGCTTCACAGGTGTTGCTGAAAGGGCCGGTAGTTAGGGTTTTGTTGGTGCATTGTTGAAGCGTTGAACCCTGGGTCTACCCCTGTGCCAAAAAATGGTTCCATTGTCGGGACCTAAAACTGTGATTGCTGGGAACTGAAGAAAAGAGAAAGCTTTATGTGTGGATCTGTTGTTGTAGTGCGCAGTATTCTACTTGACTTGTAAAGCTCTATGCTAAGAGAAGGAAGCCTAATCTGAAGAAAGAGGTAAGATCTTAAATCTTTGTTCTCTGATAAAGGTAAGATAAGTGGAAATTTTTTCTTCGAAAGTATGGATCTAGGTATGTTTGATAGATTTTGTCCTAGTCTCAAAACTAGGGCACCGTTAGAAGAAAGAAGAATTGATCTGAATAGATTTGATAGAAATAGTGGAAGATATGTTATTTCTATGCATAGTAAGAATTTTTGGACTGACAAATGGATGTAGAACCCTAGAAAGAATTTTTATAGATTGCAGGTCCATCACTGTGATCCCAGTGCGCAGTACAGGAAAGGTTGGGGATCGTTTAAGAGAAAGAGAGGATTGACACTTTGTTATAGTTTCAAAATCCCAGGACATCTTGCTAAGGAATGCCTTAGTAGAGGTCCTATTTGTCTTTGTTGTCAAGCTATTGATCATGAGGTTTTGGATTTCCATAGAATGATTGCTAAAGTTGAGAAGATGAACTTGAGACAAGCAAACCATGAAGAAGGTCAAGAAACTAAGGATATGTTATAGAATCAAACAAAATCAGAGACTATGTTATTATAGCTAGAAGAAACATTGAATGATCATAGAGACATCAGTTTACCAAAGATCTTAAAAGAACGGGCTTTTCCTATTCTACAGAACAAGGGAGATAAGTCTGAAGACCCTGATCAGCATTGGTTCCTATGTGAAGCCATATGGAATATTAACAATGTCATTGATGAAGCTGTTAGAAGAACCCAATTCAGTACTACCCTAAGGGATCGCACACTGAGCTGGTACATGAAGCTTGTCCAAGGACTTGCACAGCCTAAGCCATTGAATCAGATCAAGAATGTGTTGATTACAGAATTCAAGAAACCCAAATCAGAATCAAAATGTATTACAAAGTTGACAGAGATCAAGCAGAAGGTAGCCGAACCCATTTGGGAATTCGATAGAGATTTAAGACCTTAACAGACCGATTGACTTTTCAGATACTAGATGAGTAGAACAAGGAGTGGTTCATTGCTGCCCTTTTACCACACTTCAGAGTTCCTCTGATGCAACAAAAGATTGCTTCGCAAGCTGAGGTGCTAGAGATCGCCATGAAGCTAGGATCAGCCCCTATGGGAGAATCTAGCTTAGGTATGAGTCAAATCTTGAGTCAGCTAACTAGTTTGTCTCTGCAGGTCGAAGATATGAAAAAAGACAAGGGAAAAGATAAACAATAAGACATTTGGTGTGTCAGATGAAAATCAGAAGGCCCTGATAAAGAACATTGTCCCCTATTCCATGAATACTTGGCCTCTGGAGCTCTGATCCCTTTGAAACAAGTCACCTTACCTTGATATGGGGTATGCTAAAATAGACATCGCCCTGGTGAGTGCTATCACATGCAAAAATATGTTCAGACACCCAAAAATTTGTATTTCACATTCTACAAGTATGTGGGGCATGAGGATAGATATTGTAGGGATTATGAACTCATGCATGAAAGGTCAAGAGACATATACAAAATTCAAGGTGAAGTATAGCAAGAAGGAAACACTATGCATTATAAATCCCCTGGGAGAGGAAACTTCAACCCTCGCGATGGATTCATAGGATGAGGACAAGGAGGAGGTATGGGTCGAGGCCGAGGATAGATCATCTTTTATAACTGCGCACAGCCAAGACACCTCACAAGGGACTGTTAGAACCCATGCACTACTTGAAACTATTACAACTCCTTTGAGCATGTTATCGAGGAATATCCAGCATTGTTGGCTAAGCTTCAGGAAAGACGAGGACCTCAGCAGAACCCACAAGTGCAACTGATATATGTTGAACCTCGCGGAGAAGATCCTAGAGTCGTTTTTATCACTAGAGGAGGTGTTTTTACAAGAGAATATAGACTGACCCAAGGAAATATTACAAAAGACTCAGGAATCAGGAAAGATGTAGAGAAGACCCAAACTTTTGATGCAAAGAAAGAAAGACATACATTTGAGGAGGCAAGAAAAGAGTTCAAAGAAGACCAAGGCTCTTCATCAAAGACATGGCCAGAGGTAAGAGACTATGGAATGCCTCTGGCATTTGATCAGACTGCTTCACCAAAAGAAGGAAAAGAGGTAAGCAAGTTGATGGAATTTTTATATATTTTCATTAAGTTGATTCAGGATGAGAGTGTTGTACAAGAACTACAAAATCTAATTAAACAGTATGATCTAGGAAAAATAGACCCCTTACTAAATAGGGAAGTACACCAAAACGGTAAAAAGAGAAGGACAAATAAGGAATTACACTTGAATGCTCAAATAGGATAATATGATATAGACTATGTGGTCCTCAACTTAGGGTCGAAGTTCAATGTCATGAAGAAGAAAACTTGGGCACTGATGGAAAAACCGAAGTTGATCTACTCCCCTATCAGGCTTAGGATGGATAATCAACAAGTTGTCATCCCCTTTGGATGATTGGAACATGTCCCTGTGGACATCGACGAAGTAAGAACGTTTGCATATTTTGAGGTAATTGAGATAGTTGATGATAGATGTCCTTACCCCGCACTGTTAGGAATTGATTGGGCTTTCAATAATTCCACTTTGGTTTATTTAAATAAAATACATATGACTTTTGAAAGAGATGGTCGGGTCATTTCACCTTTATATCCAGATGAAGGTCAACAATACACAGAACCCATCAGAGAGGAAGACCATGCATATTGTTGAAATAATGTAACTGCGAAGAGCATTCTTATTATTTTGTTATTGGATTAAATCCCCATTGTGGATTAATCATGTCATTATTATTATTTTTATTATTAGGTTAAT
>JZKD02S0514863.1:214085-236116 GCA_000966675.3 Picea glauca
TTATAATTACATAAATTTAAAATTTGCATTTTTCCTTTTAAAAATTTATTTGGAATATTAGTTTCAAATCACTATTATAGATTTTACTTTATAAAAAAGTTTTAGAATTATAATTGGAAAAATAATGAAAATAAATGTGAAAAGATTTGATATGACGATAAAAATTTAGAAAATAAAAGTAAAAAAATAAACTTTATAATTATTATTAAAAATTAAAATAAAAGAAAAAATTGACATAAATACTTTATTATATCTAAATGATAAATTTATATTTTTTTAAATAATTTGTTTTTTATAAATAAATAAAAATAATTAATAACTTCATTTCACTGCAACTTATATATATTTTTTCAAATAAAAAAATTAAATAACTCATTTACCTTCAAGTCAAACTTATAATAACATACATAGACGTGTTTTGACAAAATGTCTTAATCATACATGGATTTATATAACTATTCCTAACATTTCAAACTAACCTAAACAAATTATTGCCTTGATTCAACTTATGATAAAGATTATTTTTCAAGTTTCCATTATTTTAAATTGATTCACATGTTGCTAGTCTTACCTCATTTAACTTATATGCTTCATTCACATGCTCTTGTTCAGGCAAAGGCCAAACATGGACAATTTGTTTTTTCGGTTTTCAAATTTTAGGGACAACACTTTATAAAAGAAACAATTTGTCATGTACTAAATATAACAACTTTATTATACATTTAAAAACTATGTACATGAATTAGTTTTTATGGAAGTTCATGAATTTGCAACTAAAAGTCATAAAGTTATATATTATATTAGTTTAGTTTATTTTATTAAATAAAAACTAATGGATATGATTAAATAAAAATAATAATTTAATAAAATTAGTTAAAACATAAATTAAATTATTTTTATTAAAATATGAATTAAATTATAAATTATAAATATAATTTATATATTAAGAAATCAATTTTATTTATTAAAATATAAATTATAAATATAATTTATATATTGAGAAATAAATTTCATTTTTTATATTTTTTTAATATTTTATTATTAATTAATATTATATATATATATATATATATATATATAATTGTTTTAAGTTTTCTTCCAACAACATAGATTTATAGGTAAAATACATTTRGATATAAAGTGGTATCAATATACTTATGGTTAATAATATATTMTTTTATTTGAGAGTATGATGAATCTATCTTCTTATTTATATTTTTGCTACTTTAAGTTTGTTATTTAGATCATGGTAGGGACTCACATATCATATTAACATGTCTCTCATATTTGTACTATAAAGACATTACATGTTGACTTATGTTAGTAGTTATGTTTGAGATTTTTTTATACACTCTTATGTATACAATTGTATGTTATATATCGTTTTATTGTAATCATCCTTTTTTAATTTGTTATGTTTTAATCCATCTCATTTTGTATCATACTATTTGAGATAATTTTGGAGTCTTCATATTGCTATATGGTTGTTCCTTGACTTATAATCATAGCTACACTTTAGATTTTTTATACATTGTTATATGTATACTTCGTTATATGTTGTATATTGTTTTGTTGTAATCATCATCCTTTAATTTACTATGTCTTAATCCACCTCGTTTTGTGTCATATTATTTCAAATAACATTGGAGTCTCCATATTGGTTGGTTGTTTCTTGAAGTTATAGTGAGGTATTCAAATTGATCAGAAAATCAACAAGTAAAATTGTTAATAGAGATTGGCTATAGAAGAATTAGGCGCAAATATTAAAGGTATACCATAAAGTTTGGATGTCATTGTATCTCAATTCATGGAAGTTTACATAGCGCTTGAGTAGAAACAACACATTCATGGATTTCAAACTAATCAATGCAAGATCATAGATAATAAGGTTGGACCTAATTGGAAATGTAGCCATGTAGAGATGACATGTTTTATTTGCATGACAACTTTATGAAAGGTTGAATATATATCTCTATGGGAAATTAGGAAGCTATTGGAAGTACTTCTTTAAAGTGTTGAGTATTTGTCACCTTTCATGAAGTGAGATACCATTTTACATTGTATATGTGACTTTTCACTGAACTTGATGCCTATGCCAAATTGTACCAATCAACTACTACATGGCACAATGCACTAGTTCCTTATAAAAACTTAAACTCCAAAAAAACAACACTCTACTTTCATTAACCCAATTTAAGTGTTGAGTATTTGTCACCTTACACGAGGTGAAATACCATTTTACATTGTATATGTGACTTTTCATTGAACTTGATGCCTATGCCAATTTGTACTAATCAACCACTACATAGCACAATGCACTAGTTACTTATAAAACCTTAAACTCCAAAAAAACAACACTCTACTTTCATTAACCCAATTTAAGTGTTGATGCCTATGCCAATTTGTACTAATCAACCACTACATAGCACAATGCACTGGTTCCTTATAAAAACTTAAACTCCATAAAAACAACACTCTACTTTCATTAACCCAATTTAAGTGTTGAGTATTTGTCACCTTTCACAAGGTGAGATACCATTTTATAGTGTATATGTGACTTTTCATTGAATTTGATGCCTATGCCAATTTGTACTAATCAACCACTACATACCACAATGCACTAGTTCCATATAAAAACTTAAACTCCAAAAAAAAAACACTCTACTTTCATTAACCCAATTTAAGTGTTGAGTATTTGCCACCTTTCACGAGGTGAGATACCATTTTACATTGTATGTGTGACTTTTCACTGAACTTTATACCTATGCCAATTTATACTAATCAACCACTACATGGGACGATGCACAAATTACTTATAAAAACTTAAACTCCAAGAAAAACAACACTCTACTTTCATCAACCCAATATGCTTGTGACTATGACTATCAATTGCTTTTCATTTCTATGAATCATGTAACTCCTAATTTAAGCATGGTTTCTCATTAATAGAGATTGGCTATAGAATAATTAGGCACAAATATCAAAGGCATACCATAAAGTTTGGATGTCATTGGATCTCAATTCATGGAAGTTTACATAGGGCTTGAGTAGAAACAACACATTCATGGATTTCAAACTAATCAATGCAAGATCATAGATAATAAGGTTGGACCTAATTGGAAATGTAGCCATGTAGAGATGACATGTGTTATTTGCATGACAACTTTATGAAAGGATGAATATATATCTCTATGTGAAATTAGGAAGCTATTGGAAGTACTTCCTTACACTTAAGTGTTGAGTATTTGTCACCTTTCACGAAGTGAGATGCCATTTTACATTGTATATGTGACTTTTCACTGAACTTGATGTCTATGCCAATTTGTACTAATCATCCACTACATGACACGATGCACTAGTTCCTTATAAAAACTTCAACTCCAAAAAATCAACACTCTACTTTCATTAACCCAATTTAAGTGTTGAGTATTTGTCACCTTTCATGAGGTGAAATACAATTTTACATTGTATATGTGACTTTTCACTGAACTTGATGCCTATGTCAATTTGTACTAATCAACCACTACATAGCACAATGCACTAGGTACTTATAACACCTTAAACTCCAAAAAAACAACACTCCACTTTCATTAACCCAATTTAAGTGTTGATGCCTATGCCAATATGTACTAATCAACCACTACATAGCACAATGCACTAGTTCCTTATAAAAACTTAAATTCCAAAAACACAACACTCTACTTTCATTAACCCAATTTAAGTGTTGAGTATTTGTCACCTTTCACGAGGTGAGATGCCATTTTATATTGTACATGTGACTTTTCATTGAACTTGATGCCTATGCCAATTTGTACTAATCAACCACTACATACCACGATACACTTGTTCCATATAAAAACTTAAACTCCAAAAAAACAACACTCTACTTTCATTAACCCAAATCAAGTGTTGAGTATTTATCACCTTTCACAAGGTGAACCATTTTACATTGTATTACTTATAAAAACTTAAACTCCAACAAAAACAACACTCTATTTTCATCAACCCAATATACTTATGAGTATAACTGTCAATTGTTTTTCATTTCTATGAAGCATGCAAATCCTAATTTAAACATAGTTTCTCATTAAACACAAAAATGGCAAGGAATGCTTTTGTACCATAAAGAAATGTTGCTTCGTAGGAGGCACAATACCTTTTGATAAAGTGTATACTCTCCGTATGACTCAAGGCAAAGGAAAAAAAAATAATATCTTATAACATCACGGTTGAAAATTCATCTACACCGACTACACATTTTTTACATGTCCTCCTCGTCCACCTGCCTAAAGTCTCATCAGATGCTAAAAGGCCCCCAATGGACGCTGACCCGACAGCATTTCAATACAGGACAATGGAGCTCCCGAGAAAAACACTTAAAAACACTCGTTGAACAATGATTCCACATTTTGATTGATTTCTCTGTTTTCGATGCACAGTTTGCAATCAGACCCAAGTCCTCATGGAGGGATTTAGACACACTATTAAACAAAGGAATCCTAAACAGAAGTATGATAATAACATCTAATGCTCTATTTTAATTGAAGTGCAAGCTCAGTGGTTGAAAGTGATAAAATATTTGCTGACCATGATATGGTGTAATAAACAATTGCAATATTCTAGAAGTAAAAGAAAGAAATCGGCATCATGGAAGTGAGTACAGACGGCTATAGTGTCCTTCAATCAAAGAGATATAGCCGTGCACAGCTGTATACAATATCCGATCCTCAGTGTAATGCACCATTCTCTTTGATGGGATTAAGAAACCTGCTGATAAGTTTGCATGGAGATTGAAGGAATGCAAAGAATCCTTAACTTGCTTACCCATATGCTATTTTCCTCTCAGGTATGCTCTATACTGTCTTGTATATTAATCAGAAAACAGTTGTCCATTGGTATCAGGAGTGAAATGCTTGAGTTGGCTTCGACATCAATGAGTGAAGGTTGGAAACCATGCTTTGCCTTGATGGTAGTATAATGTGTGGAACTTGTTTATGTTGTTATAGAACTTGATCGAGGCAGTGACTGGGTTAGTGGATTGAGGAATGCTCCAGTCAGCAGATTCTCAGACCAAAGCAAACCCAAATGCTGATTTTTCCTGTTTAAATACTGCCAGGTATAGTGAGAATGAAGCAGGTTGTCACCTTACTTATGGATTTAACCAGTTTGGCTTGAAACCCACTTGCCAGTGCACCTTGCATCATCAGTATCACTGATATAACAATTGCTAGTGATATTGGCAATTGCCCTTATGGATTTGGACCATTGCTTTTAGCATAGCATTTTATCTCTATGCCACTGTTCTGTGAACATCATTACTTCAACCCAGCCCATCAGAGAAGTAAATTTTTTTTGGAAGTTGCTTCTTGAAAGCACCACATGATATGGACTTCATTTAGATTGCGTGCTAGGTCTGAGGGGGATCTGTTCCACCAAAATTCACCCGAGACTCGCATTCAGGTGTGTCAGACCCCGATCAGAATGGAACCCTGGCAAACCGCTTATTCCTCTGGCAAACTCACCAGTGAAGCACGACCTCATTCGCAAGAAAAGTAATCTTTTAAGGTCAATTCTTAGAACCTGGTTAACCCTTCTCTAATGAAGAAGGTTTCTTTTAAGGTCAATACTTTGAGAAGTGAGGCCTTGATAGGAAGTCTTATTTGATTGAGGTTCTGATAAGAAAGTTTATTTGGTTCTGTTCTCTGGACGTCCTTTCAAGACCAGAGTCAAATAAGACTTCCCCTGGAAGTCCTTTCGAGACCAGAGTCAAATAGGACTTCCTCTGGACGTCCTTTCAAGACCAGAGTCAAATAAGACTTCCTCACAAGCCCTTACTTCTCGAAATGTTGAGTTTGAAATAAACCTGTACAGAAGCCCACAATGAGATGCAGACGCATAGATTAGGACTTTTTATACCTTTATTTAAACGGTAACTTACAATAATTTTTGTTTCTCAGTACTTGGATGTCTCCGATCTTGTAAAGCAACCTTTTCCTATTGGACTACCCACTCAGATTAACCCTGCTGAATTTGCCATATAGGAAACCTAATAATCTACATATATTTTTGTCCAAAATTTTGAAGCTCATCTGTCACATTTGTGAAGGACTGTGAAGAACAAAATAGTAAGACAAACCCCCAAAAGTAATTGAGGCCCTCCCCCTCTGTGCATTGAGGCTTGTCATTCACGGGGTACATGTATTGGAATCACTGTAAACAAAAATGTGGTAAGTTGATCTCTGTAGTTGATTTCTCTGGGGAATCAGATTATCTAGCCGATGAGGTCTATGTTATTAGGGACTGAAGTCTTAACCAGTGGAGTTCATATGCCCACCCCAACCATTAGATCAATTGTGCTTTATTTGATTTCATGGTGGGTAACGAGACGAGACATCTTGGCACCCGCTTGAAACCTTTCCAAATTACCAAGTTCAGCAACGAATTTGTTATGCAGACGAGTGTTTTTTTGAAATATTCTGTACTCAGCTTATCTTCTAGTGTGTTATGTCCAACTTTGTTCATAGCAATCGGTATGTTAGAACTCAGTACCTGGGACTGGATTATAATAGATATATAACTTATGAGTCCATAGATTTGCAAATCTTTTGTATATCAGACATTGTAAAGTCCCGGCTATCTTTCTATCTGATGTGTCCTGAAGTATCCTCGAGGCCGAGGCTGTCTGGAATGCAGGCATAAACATGGGATTATGTACTATTTTCTAATTTAAGTTAATATATATTATTTTACTTAACAAAAAAATCGTGTTTTATCATTGTATTTCTCATAGTGAGGTTGGCATTCTTTTCTGTCAGTTGATGAATTTGATAAGCTTCCTGGAGTGACACGGATGTTTCTTTCCCTCTCATTTCCTGTCAGTAGTTGCACTTGATGATCTTCCTAGCTGGTTTACCTGTTTATCTTGAAAGGCCGTGCGAGGTCCTCTAAAAGGCAGAAAATTGAGTTTTGAAAGTACAGCAAAGTAATCTGAGTGATTCATCCGTGGTGACGGATTTGCAAAATTTGTCAGTAAACCGGTGATAAACAAAATAAATATGTGATGTGCAATTTCTCTTGTCCTTGTTGGTGTGGACAAAGTTTTGCTCATCTGTTGTTGAGATAGTCAAAACACAATGATGATATTTATGTTTTTATTCTATTTAAGTAAAATCAATACAGATTTATCTTAACCACAGATTTATTAAATATCTAGAGTTTAAAAAAAATAAAAATTGAGGTGTAAACTTTTCTGTGCTTAAAAGATTGAGATTAAGATGGATATATGTTGTTTTATTTTGTTATTATTATTATGTTTGGCTTTTTTAATTATTATGATCATTTTTTTAGATTTTTACATGATGGATGTCAAATTTTCTTTTATTTTAGTTTATTAACATTACATTACACATCTCATCCATACTAGAATGTACAATGCACTTGCTTCTTTCAGTTCAATTATGAATTTGCATAAAAAAACTCTGTATACAAAAATGTTCTTTGAATGTTGCATAGAAAACTCTGTATACAAAAATGTTCTTTGAATGGTGCAATCTCCAGACGAAATGTAAAGTCTATTTGATAAATCATAAATGCTTCTTCATGCCTTTGATCATTTTGATGTATATTTCTGAACAATTTGGCAGCTAATTCCTTATACATCTGCACTTGTGTTTCATAGTGCCGTAGGGTCAATAGTGTCCCCATAATGTTCCCACGTTTTTATATATGCGCAGAGTGGGAGTGATCTTTGATGATTGGCATTTGAAGAAGGGGGCAGTGATCAAGCAACAGTGTAAGAATGCTTGCTAACTTTTATTGATTATATTTTCTTCCACCCGGTATTCGACCTGTAATAGTAAATGCTTGAGGATGAATTCCTTTTTCTTGAAAGTTGAAATACTATCATATACTATCATAGCAGGGCTGACAGAAAAATATCATTGCTTTGGAGCTACTCATTTACAGTAATGATGTCTTGGATTAGTACAAGCCCTTTCATTCTAAATCTTTAGTAACCAAAGTCCACCAGGCTGTGGTCTAGTGGCAAGTTATAGTGCTTGCCATGATGGTGACTCAGGTTCAAAACCTGGTGGGTGTGCTCCCCATGATAACTCGGTTGACCCAGTCTTTTCAAGGAGTGAAGTCATGTTAAGGTGGAAAACACTAGAAAACGCTGCTTCTGTGCTAATACGGAAGTGCTTTTAATGGTGGACCCATGCTAATGTGGTCATTGTAGATGACGTTAAGTGTAAATCCTGGGTAACTTTGATGGAATAGAGACCCTTTAGTCACTGCATCATAGCCACAGGTCATGTTAAGGTGGAAAACACTAAAAAAAATTGGTTCTGTGATAATGTAGAACTGCTTTAAATGGCGGACTCCATACTAATGTGGTCATTGTGAATGAGGCTAAGTCCTAGGCGACTTTGATAGATTAGATACCCTTAAGTCACTGCATCGTAGCCACAGGTCATCTGGTTGTAAAGTTGATATTGTAAGTTGTTCTAACTTCTATACCCTCTTCAGTCAAAAGGGGTTTACCTAACTCAAAAAAATCAATAAACACATTAAAGTTGTGTGTTCATAATTCTGAAAGAATTTTTTTTATATGCATAAAATTTAGTGTGCCGCAAATGTGCACATATCGAGATGTGCTCATCTCCATAAGGGCATATCATTAAAAAAAAAAAAAAAATTTAGAATTCACCTTAAACATTTGTAGCTGCTTGTAAGTTTAACAGTCTATAGTATATAGTACTATGCACAGCCATTACACTTAATAGTTTTGAAAAAGCTCAGGCAATTAAGAAAATGACTGAATGACATTCCATTATTGGCCCTTGAACATGAGCAAAATGCAATTTAGCTTGAGGAAACTTAGGTGTAAATATTTTTAATTTGCAATAAAGTCTATGAAGGGTCTATTAGACAAAGAACTGTTTCTATAGCATCTTTTCTTCCTCATATTTTTTGTTAATGATGATTACGTTGAAAGGCATTCCCTTCTCAATAGGTTATGCAAATTTTTACAGCTATGTTGAAAACCACTACAAAACACTTTGGGATATATATGCATGCAGTTTGTAAAGAAGTTAAATTCATATTTCAGATTAAGAAGGTGATTGAATAGGGATTCATTCAAACATTTAGTACCTAATCTGAGTCGCTACCATCTAATAGTTTTCACAATGCTTGAGGTTGGGATGGTGGAAGAACTGGACTTGAATAACTCCTGGACACCACTGTGCAATATGTAAATGCTGATATGGCCCCCAAAATGAGAAGATCAAGGGCAATAACGACAACGATCACCCCTTTGAGATGTTACATTTCCTGGTTTTTTGACATGGAGGCTTTGCTTGCTATAATGTTGTTGCTGAAAAGGCAATAGTTAAATCACCAGAACCCAAATCAAAACCCATGTTTCAAGCTGCAACTTGTACATCAGATTTAGAGTCAGTATAATACGAAAAAAATAGATGGAAAAATGATCATATTGTCCAATCATCAATGTCCATTGTCAAAACTGAATATACATGCCCAAATATCCCCAAAATCTACCTAGAACATCCCCGAAATCTGTCTAGAATGTCTCCAAAATCTGTCCAGAACATCACTGAAATCTGCTAGGAACGTCTTGGGGACGTACGTCCAGCAAGTCCCCAATGAAGTCTCTAGCAGTTTGGGGACGTTTCATAGGGTCCCCCAAGTCCCTGAAATGCCGAAACGGAAGGTATGTATTTTTTGGCAGGGACTGGTTCCCGTGCGACATAGTTATTTTGTAAACACTATAAACGCACATGCCTGGAGAATGAAAAGTGAGCAGATCTGTTCTGGTTTTTTATTTCTGTGTTTGTTCTCTTCAGCATTGTGTCTTCCTGCATTATTGAACAGAACACTTACAGTATTCTCATCAAAATTGAAAATATTGCATCTCTGCTCCTTATAAATACAACATGTAAATGCTGTGGACCCTTAATCTAACGCTTAAAAATACAACACATTCAAGCTTTCAGCTCTGGAACATAATTCATAATAACAAAGAGAAGATAGAAATAACCAGATTTTGATCTTGCATTGCCCAGTCCATGGACATAGCTCCTAACATAGAAAAGGGGTGCAACACTCATAAGATGTGTATAACCTGTTTTACTTTGTTGCTTATCTTCTCGCCTGTTTCTTAAAATGTAATTTCATTTGGAATGAAGGATCTTAGGAGACATAATCTGATAAGTCTGAAAATGGTTTAGCTTACCATGTAAAACTCAGTTGCAGAATTTTCTCACACACCCAGGGAGAGATGTTGTGCTCATGTTGTTTTGTTGGCAGGTGGCATGTTAAAGTAATGCAGTTTGGCTCTGCCTTTTAATTGGATGGGGACAATGGATGCTGCTGTAGAGCAATTCTTGTCAGCTGCTAATGATGCTAAGGTATAAACAAACAGTTATTACAATGCATTCTTGCTCATGTGCTGTTAGTATCTAAAAATTAGCATGAGAAATTGAAGGTTGAATTGGAAAGGATTTAGTGAATTTGATTTGTTGTGTGGAAGAATTCCCATCTTGGTATCTATGGCTTTTTAATGGTTGCGAGGCACAAATAGCCACGAAGCACTGAGGAGCAGTTGCACTCCTCATTTATGTCTCATGCACTGCTTTTTTCTTTGACATTATTAAAATTTCTCTTTCATTTCCTAAAATGTGTTTTTTAACTTTTAAAAAATATATTCTTTATTGGTGCTCTTCGTTTTTGAGTTTGGTTGCGTGTTACTCTTTTTGCCATGCAGAGAGAGACACTGGTCAATATTGTTTCTTTGCATTTTTTTGGTTTAGCGTGTCTATATCTCTATCTTTTAACAAATAGTTAACTGTAGAGTATTGGTTCACAACTGTTTTTTAAGGTTTAGTTGTTCCAAGTATTGTGATAGGTACAAGTATTTTCAAACCATTTCCAAGGGCTTTACCAAACAGTGAAATTAATTCACCAGTTCAATGGAGTTCCAATTCTCAGGGTGGTCAGGCCATATATTATAAGTCCAGCACAAGGATGCATGTCTGTAATGCAGGAAGGATTCAAGCTGAACCTGAGGGAAATTGAATTTTAACCAATGTATATGAAATCCAAGAATTTGTATAGTTGGCAGCACTGTTAAGTGTTGGTTGATAGCCATCCATAGCAAGGCAATTAGTGACAAACATGCGTTTCAAAACTAGATGAAAATTTACTTTTAAAATCTTTTTTCACTTTTCGGTTTTTAATTAAAATTCAACATCAAATTTGAGAGAGAGGGAGAGATTTTTTACTTACAGATATATCCTCACCATGTGCAGTTACATGGAGAAATGTGCAGGCAACTTGCTAGGCTTGTGATTAAAATGATGAAAATATTTCCTGCAATGGAAGCAGCACGTCCAAGGCGTAAGTCAGGTATTCAGGCCCTATGTGCCTTTCATTTAGCACTTGAAAAGGCCAAATCCCTTCTTCGACACTGTGCAGACTGCAGCAAACTCTACTTGGTATGTAATTTTATTCTATAATTCCCTAATTTAGGAAACATTGCAAACTTAAAATTGGCAACAACAGATGTCTAACTCCCCTGTAAACCAAGGCAGAAAAGTGACAATCTATTTGCTTGTCAGGGAGAAATTTTACATTGCCCAATTGAAAAGCTTCCTAGTATATTCTGATCACCTTAAACTTTTTCGGTTTTTCTTTTCCTCATGAAAAAGCCAAGATACTAAATTTCATATAGTATGTGTGATTCAGACATTTATGTTATCAAATATTAAATCTGTGAAGTCTATGGAGTTTTTCTAAGCTGATTGAATGGTGCATTAGTAAGATATAAATATGCCTCACATTGTGTGCTTCATGGTCAGGCAATTACAGGGGATGCACTATTGGCAAAATTTGAAAGGATCAAGGACGACTTGTTTCAAAGTTTACAGCGTCTTGAAGTTCTTGTACCAGATTCCTTAGCCTGGCAGGTACGTAGCTTCAAAGTGATCTCTATATATTTTCATAACTTCTTTTAAGGCCTGCATTTCTGAAATAAGACCTGATGACTAGATGAAGTGCAACAATACAACTTAAGCTATATTCCTTTTCTGTCTGTTGATCACTATACAGGCATTGTTGTTCTTCCATACATTATTATTTTATTTTCTATTCTAATTTGAGTTAAACTTAACTTTCACCTCCACTGTTCATGGGAGTGAACTATTACAATTTCTAGTGAATCGTATGACGATGTTTTTGTTTTTGTTTTTTTCATCTTAGCACAACTGCAAAAAAGGAAATACTCATAGTAGCATCGTATCATGTCATGATTAAACTTTAGCAAAGGTCATATGTCTTGTGCAGATTGCTGAAATTTTCAAGGAGCTTGAGAAAACAAAATTTGCACTTGAGCCTTCAGAAAAGGAAATTGGTGATAGTGTTATTACATTGCTGAGGCAGAACAAGGATCCCAGTGGTTTAAATGACATATCAGAACTAGAAACTTTTCATCGTGCAGCTATGAGGCTGGGCATAGTATCTTCAAGAGCTGTGTCGATTGAAAAAAGAGGTCTGAAGAGGCAGCTTGATAAATCCCGCTGTGAGGAAGACAAGAGGAAGGAATCTATCATTTTTTATCTCCTGCATCTTCTCAGAAAATATAGCAAGCTATTTAGAAATGCATCTATGGATAATGTTGATGCTCAGAACTCAGATGCATGTTCTCCATCAGGGAGAAATTCTGTAGAGGAACCTAACATGAATGGAAGAAAGAGTGATCAGCAAGAATCCAAACTTCATTCATTGGATTTGGAAACCAAGAAAACTTCTGGAAACTCAGTAGGCATGCTGCCAGGACTTCCTGAAGAATTCAGATGTCCAATTTCCTTGAAATTGATGTCTGACCCTGTGATTATTTCATCTGGACAAACATATGAACGAGTCTGCATAGAGAAGTGGTTCAGTGAAGGTCATGATATGTGCCCGAAAACTCAGCAAAAGTTATCATATCTAGGTGTAACTCCCAACTACTGTGTCAAAGGCCTGATTGCCAGTTGGTGTGAGAAACATGGAATCAAAGTTCCAGAACCACCCTCTCCACCTCCTTTGCCACTGATATACTGGAGATGGGATCAATCAGGTTCTATTAAATGTATTGATGATAATCGGCTGAAAAGAGTCAAGGTAGAACCATTGGAAGATCCCCAAGTTACATCCTTTGATGAGGGGGATATGGGTAGAATATCAACTGCCACCCTTGGGAATAACAACTTTTTGGAATTGCCAATTATGCACCTAAATGGGGAATCAGTTCAAACCAGTGATGTAGATCCTTCTATGCCCCATGATATAGTGAACTCAGAAAAAGTAGAAGATAGTAGTATAAAGTATGAAAGGTTGCTTGGAAACCTCAATAAACCATGTCTGCAACTGCAGTGCGCAGCTGCAGAGGAGGTAAGGATCTTGTCTAAGGATGACAATGAGGCTCGCTCATATATGGGTGCCAGTGATTTCATCCCTGCTCTTGTGAGTTTCTTGCGGTCTGCAATAGATGCATCAGATATTAAGGCACAAGAAACTGGAGCTTTAGCACTATTTAACATCGCTGTTAACAATAATAGGTAGGCAACTACAATCATACAGATGATAGCATTTTTCTGACGTTTTGAGATGGCATCTTGTGCAATCTTTTGTTTGCATTTCTAATAAGTTTGACTAAGAGTATTCCTGAATTGTATTTTGTAGGAACAAGGCATCGATGCTATCATCAGGAATCCTACCGCTGTTGTTGGTTCTTCTTGATTCAGAAAGAGCTGGAGCAGCAGTAGCAGTTCTGCTGGTGCTGTCAAGTTGTGATGACAATAAAGCTAGCATTGGTTCCTCAGGGGCAATTCCACATCTCATTGAACTTCTAGATTCAGATTCTTACCTGTGTAGACAGGATGCCTTAGATACCTTATATAATTTATCGACATTTGTTGGAAATAAGTCTAGAATGGTATCTGCGGGAGCTGTTTGGAAGATTGTTCATCTTCTCGGTGCTGGTGAAGTTGATTGTACAGAAATATGTATTTCCATTTTTTATAACCTAGCAACTGTTGAAGAAGGAAGAGAAGCAATTGCCGAAACGGATGGTTGCATTGTGGCCATTGCAGAGCTACTTGAAACAGGCACCCCTAAACAACAAGAACAAGCTGCAGCTACACTATTGTTGTTGTGCACAAATAGCTCTCAGCACTGTCAATTGGTTTTACAAGAAGGTGTGATTCCCTCCTTAGTAACTCTTTCTGTGAATGGAAGCTCATGGGGAAGGGACAAAGCACAGAAGCTGCTACAGCACTTCAGAGAACAACGGCAAAGGGATGCTTCATGGCTGTCTACTTCTCCCAAGGTAGGTATATGTAATACAGAGGCAACAACAATGAATCCAGAAAACTTGTCCAAAGGAGGAAAAAGAAGATTGTGTAAGACAACCTCCAGGAAGATTGGCAGAACTCTAAGCTATTTCTGGAAGTCCAAGTCATTTGTTCTGTACCAGTGTTAGTTGTTAGCATGTATATCACCTGTCTATCTGTCAGTAAAGTTCGTAGATGGCGGTGCAGAACTTGGCGGCCACGGTGACATCGTGGGTGCCTTATTTTAAGCCCCGAGCTTCTTCAGCTCGACATTTAAAAAAAACCATCTTGTCTGTCTGGGGAAGCTCTTTTATATCATTTTAGGGTATAGCCTAAATACCTCCTCCATTGGATTGTTTTGAAGGGAGTCCACTTCTTGCTTGGAACAGAAGTAGACCAGGAATCATCATACAGCTCGATGATTTGGAAATTTTGTACAAATATTTAGATGAAAAAAAAAATAAAAAAATACAGAAAGCAGTGGCTCTGGCAGACTATAGTAACAAAAAAATTGGCTTTTATTTAGACAAACATAAACCAAATCTTATACATGTCTCTTGGAGGAAAAGGAACGCACCCATTCTTACAAATATACTAAGAGGAGGAATAAGGAGAGTATTAATGTGGAAGGAAATTCGATTAAGGGGAGGAGGAATAAGGAGAGTATTAATGTGGAAGAAAATTCGATTAAGGGGTCTTTGGAGGAAGATTAACTTGCTATATTATTAATAAAAGGTTGCCTTGAATGGATTATTAAAGTTAATTTTCCATATTTAACCTTCTAGAATTAAAGATTTCAAATCAATTTTTCTTTTTTCTAATTCTTGAAATAATAATACTATTAATAATAATAATATGAAACAAGGAAATTATTTTGTTGGGTGACATATCAAAACTTAAGACGCTAAATTGCTAAATGGAATTTGTCAAAGTAATTAAAGATAGTTTTTTTGGCCAGTCTCAGTTATAATCCAAGTGGATTGCCATATAAAAGAATAATTCTATTACAATAAATTTTAGTTGTAAGTTGTTGCCTCATATAACCTTTTTCAAGTAATTTAGGAGTGTTTTGTCCAAACATATTTTTTTCAAGTAATTTAGGAGTGTTTTGTCCAAACATATTTTTTCAAGTTAATTCATTTGAAGTGTTTTTGAAAAATCCAATAGCATTGATAGTGACTCAAACGTTGGGGTGAAGACATAATCATATTTTTTCTTTTGTAAGTAGATAATTATCTATTAAATATATAAGAAAGTACAAACAAGCCACATTGTGGGTAGTTCTCAAATGATACTATCCCATAATGGTCAAAAAAATCTGAGCCATTTTTTGGTGTTATCTCTCACATGTACATTGAAAAGTAAAAACCTAAAAGTAGACATATGAGAGCCTAGGGGGTCTAATTTAAGTAACTGGGAAAAAATCCAAATAGAAAGACCTCGAAGAACTAGAGATCATTCCTAAGAATTGGTGTTCACATCATTTAGTGTTGATGGATGTTGATGTTTTTCCAGTTAGTAGGTGCTCTCACATTAATTAGATGTGCATGTAAGGAAATAATCATCAACATAAATATAATATATAATATTTATAATATAATGTATAAATAATAATAATAATAATAATAGTAATAAATAGTTATTAATCGTCATAGGGACCCATGCTTTCATGGATGGTCACCATATGTGCCTTTAGGTTCTCTATATATTTGGCACATTCATCATTGTAATAATCAATATATCTGATCATTTTATATAATATCTCATATAAAAATTCAACATGGTATCCTAGCGCGACCGAGCTTGAATCCCTCACAGGAGAGCCCAGGAAAACAAGAGAGATAGCTTGTGTTTTGTGTGAAGATTTATACATCCCTGCGTGAGAGATGTGCCCTTGCCCTCATATTTTCTTGTCATCTGAAAAAGCAAGCTTGAGCCTTATCCGTTCACTACAACAACATCATTGAGTACAAATCCCACAACCTCTACAACTTTATCACAATCATTGCTTAGATCACTCTGCCATAAATCACTTAGATGAAATCATTGTGAGAAGAATAGAAGCAATAGAAGTATCACAGAGAGAGCTATGGAGAGAGTGGCTCTTCTTAGGTCATTCTCGTGTTTATTTTTTAGGCTAAACCTATGTCGCTCATTGTTACGAACTTTCACGTGGGAGATTATTTCAATCAAAGTTTGGTGGACTCGATGTTCAAATATTTAAAATCGTCAAATCAAATCTCTTTAACCGAAATTATAAGTGTTCGATCAGGCATCATGTTTACACAAACTGAGATCGATGATAGTGCCTAAAATCATCGAAGAAGTGTATATGGACTTGGAGATGGGTATTCCAAAGCATGACCGAAACAAACCATGTAGAGATATAATTTGTGAAACACTCACTATACATTGTGTCGTCATGCTTATGTTTGCTGACCTTCTCTCCTTCAATCCCACATTCGCTCATTTCTTTGAAACTAATTTGATGGTTGGATTCAGAATGTCCGCGTACCTTGTCGCTTCCCCTTTCATATTTATTTATTACTTCTCGAAAAAGAAGTACAAGACAAAACTCGTAATCGTGATATTCACCATTTACAACAGCTTTGTTGTTGGATTAACATGTGCTCTTACGAATGGGAGGGTGATAATGGAATCGACTATTCTAACTGTTGTTGTTGTGTTGAGCCTTACTCTCTTTACATTTCGGGCAACTAGGAAATGACGTGATTCCAGTTTACCCACATTCATCGTTTTCACTGGAATCGTGGTTCTCCTTGTCTTTATTCGCATTCAAAGTGGAGATCCTTCAAGACATATGGAACAAAAACATGGTTGGTGTGGCAGTAGCCATTTTGGACCAGGAGACTTCAAGGAAAGAGGGAGTTAGCATTGTGAGTAGAACTTGGTGATAATGCCAAGTATGCAATGAGAGGAGTTGGCACAGCTTCATTCCAACTAGAGTTCAGAGATACTCTTCATATACGAGATGTGTTGTATGTACCAGGGCTGAAAAAGAACTTGCTTTCTACCTCAACATTGGAGGATAAAGGCTATATAGTTGCATTCGTGAATCGACAGGTTCTTGTATGGCCCAAGGGCTTGAGTATAGAATCTGCATCAATTATTGGTGYTCAAGAGGGAGGTCTATATAGATTGTTGGGATGACCAACCCAGGCATTGGTACATGACAACATCAGTTTGTGTGAGCTATGGCATTGGGAAAACATTCTCCTAGATTGGTCATGYTGATTTGACCAAGGGAGAATGATACATTCATTCATAGAGCCATACTGATTTGGCTAGTGGTGAATGGCCCAAGTTGATGTTGGCAACATCGGGAAGACATCCTCCAAGATCGATCYGAAAAATCCTTAGATGTTGATAATTTAAAATACACATATACATGTACTTGATCTTCGAAATAAAATGATCGTTTGACAATTTTGCAATTACATGTGAAATATTTATCTAGCCAATTCCACTTTAATGATAAATAGCTTCAAATAAATGAATTTGAAATGAACAACAATCACATACACAAGTTGGAGAAAACAAAGTTCACCCAATTTGGGCTACCTCTCCAGGTCCACTTCCAATAGAGACTTTTTTTTATTAATGCTCAAATGCTTGCGTTTTACAATGACCTCTTCACATGTTGCCCAAATGAAGAAACATAGTGCATCATTAAGTTCCTGGTGAAAAATCATGCAAAATTGGTATTAAATACTTGAAATTCCATCAAGGTGACCCTTGACATGCTTTACGGTGTAGCCTCATACCCTTCGTACCATTGGCATGTTTTACGAGACAAAAATATCTGCATAAAATGTTGTTGTGCTACCTTGGGTTTCGTGCCATTAAATAGGCATTGCCCCCCAACCAATCCCTAAATCCATGGCATGCTTTAATTACAATTGGTTGGTTTTTGTAACCAAATCCTAATTATAGGTCATTTTGCAACTTTATTTAATTACAAATAAAGTGGTTTGTTTTGACAAACCTTATCCATGCCAGGCTATTGGAGGTTGTTTAAGTTGTTGCATGGTAGGTGGATCGTGGGTTCTATTCCCATCGACCATAATCTTTTTTTGTTATATATACTATACAAAGTATACACTTAACAAACCCCATGCATATACATGAATATGTTGGAACATATATGTGTTGAGCCTTGTGCCTTAATGGAATGGTTACATGGTGTAGTAATGAACCAAGGCTAAGGGCCCTCGACCCTTTAGCTACCCATATAAATCTTTACACCACTTTAAATAATATGTATGCCATATAGTTAACAAGGCACATGGTGTGGTATGTTAGCAAAGAGGGCTTTGTAAATACCTTTTGTGGCTACAAAGGTCATGAGGTCGAACCCCATTGACTCCATATCTTTTATATAACACTAGCCATTATAGGTCAATGGGAGGGCGCCGCGTGGTAGCCTCGCATTGGCTCTTTCCAATGCCACTTGTCAACACTTGATGGAGCCACTTGTCATCATGCGGTTGGACTACTTGTCAATCTGTAGATGGATTGTATCTTTCTCAGTCAACTGCCAATTAGGTGCCACATGTCATTTCCTTATTTTCCCTGGTTGACTGGAACTTTGACCACTGATAAATTTTGTATACAAGCTATGTTTGACGAGACATTTGCCTCATTGGAAAGTTGAAGACGAGTTGTATGCATTGATGACATTTTCAAGATGACTTGAAGCATTTGAATTTTGAGCATTTCTGAACCTTTCTGGACCTTTGTGGATGTTTTGGATCTTCCTGGACCTCTGTGATCATTCTTAGATCTTCCTGGATCATTCCTCCCCATTGAAAAACTTTTGGACCTCCAAAGTTTTATTTAGCAACTAGGTGAGGGTAGAGTTCCCTCACCCTTCCGATCTCCATCCATTTGACTTTACTTGATTTTACCCCTTTAAGACCAACTCAAAGATATTCCACATCATCTCGCTGTGAAGTTTTGATCCTTCTATTAAGAATGACATCTTCCTGTAGCTCGTCCAAATATTCTGGAGAAAAATCATCCACTCCTGGAACTTGAATGCTTTCTTCTTCATCCATAATCATAGGAAGCTCATAAAGCTTCAAATTCTCAACATTTACCATTGAATACAGGGGCATGTAGGTTGGTAGATCTAAACGAAAGACATTAGTACCAATATTCTCTAAGATCTTGAATGGACCATGTTATCCCCCCACTTTTAGGGATAACTAAGGAGATTATGTCTCGAGGCCCACAGGTCCTAGACATGGAGCACCAAGAGACAAATCGACTTATGCATGGCCCTAGAGGGCCCATCTTTTCTTCCATTTAACGCCTCCACTTTGTTCACAGTAACAACATCCATCACCTTCGGCTTGGTCATGTATCAGAGATGGTTCTTGCTCCATGAGATAATCAGTCCGAGTATCATGGTATGTGTCACTATGATCCTCAAAACCTTTGAATATGTGCATTTAACTCCTTTTGTTTCTAACAAATGCTTGGATCTTATACTTATCCACTTGACCATGTTTGGGGGGAATGACAGGATGCCCTAGTAAGCCTGTGCTTATAGGTTTTGAGTTTTCACTCGGGGGATTTTTGAAAAGTCATCATCTGCTCCCGTCTTATTACCACTTTTCCATCTTGCTTCCCGCTCATCCATCCCATTACATTTGTCTAGGAATTGGGTTGGACAATCATTTAAGGGTTTCACCTTGCCTTGTGGGAAGAGGCTAAAGGCCTAGAAGGTAAAATCAAGCTGGCAAAAGATAAAAAATAAAAAAATAAAACCTCGAGATGCTTCGCCCAGGGATCCCCGAGAAAGCAGTAAAAAGTTTCTCAGCAAGAAACAAGAGGGACCCATAAAAATAATAAAACAAGACCTAGTCAGAGGATAGGGGGTCTCATCACGAGCCAACCTATTAGGTCCATGGGTACCTAGCAGTATGACACTACTAGCAACTGGTTACCATTGTTGGAAGATTGGTTGTTGTCATTGATGTCAACCTTAGTCATGGGTTTTGGACCACAAGATTGATAAAGGTATTTGGACATGAAGAACAATGCACATGCATATAAAACATCCATGAATGGATAGTATACATCATGTTGTTTATGGTGGTATGTGGCCCGTCATGTGGATCTTCATGGTTGAGGAGAAATTAATTTTTGAAGATGACAAAGTGAATTGAAGAAGGAAGTACATGTAGGCCCTGAAGATAATTAAATAAAAGAATTACAAAATAAGAAAATGTCAGGTCGGCCCTAATGTTAAAATGAAGTGACATAAATGGTATAAATAAACATCATTAGACATTCATTTTGATACAAGTTGAATTTCAGAAGAAATAAGAAGTAAAGAAGGCCNACAAGTGTTCTGGGTAAAACAATCATAACTTCTTCATAGAAAATCCAAATGACGTGGGACAAATTTCATTAGAAATATTACAGACTGTAGTTCCGTTTGTGGGAGTTTTAGAATCGGATGTTAAATATTGAGCGTGGGGCATTTTGTACAAGTTCAGTCTCCTGAATAGATCATAATTGAATAAATTCTACCATTCTTTATATAACTTCTTTTTGGGGAGGATTCAAAGAGTGAAACTTGGAGGAGTTTTAGAAAATACATTGAGTAATATTATATACAAGATTAAAGTACTCTAAGAATTGAAGAATTGCAGAAATTGAAGAAGTCTCAGGAAGCATTATCAGGTTCTATGTGATGATTGGTTGATGGTGATGATTTAATGTAAAGTTTTACTATCTCTCATATATTATTGGGTGGAAGGAAGGGGAAATGATGGAGAGTTCAAATCTCTTTTGATATTGGAGGATTGTATCTTCCTCTTGGAGGTTTATCCCTCCCTTTACATTTTGAAGATGTATCTACCTTTGGAAGTCATTATTTCCTTTGAACAATAACTATTGATTATTTCTCATATATTGTGGATGGTGTATTGTGGTGTATTGGAGTAACTCTTATACTATTGTTCATTGCTCATTGGATATAGTTGAATGGTTTAAATATAAGTTGAAAAATGTTTTAAATTGTACTTGATACTGATTCACCCCCTCTCAGTATCAACAATTGGTATCAGAGCAGGTTACCTTCAGTACAATTTAACCACTGGAAGAAAGATCCTAAGAAGAAATGGAAGACAAAATTACAAATGGGATTCCACGATTTGATGAAAACAATTTTGAATACTGGAGTAATAGAATGGAAACTTACTTGAAATCTCTTGAGGCAAATGTTTGGTTTTCAGTTGCTTCAGGATACAATGCTTTGAAGAAACCAAAGACTGCATCTCAGAAGGAAGCAAAAATGAACAACAAATTGGCAATAGATACCATCTTGGATGGATTGATAGATTCAGTGAAATCCAAGGTGGGATCATATGCATCATCAAAAGAGCTTTGAGACAAGCTACAAGACCTTTATGTAAGGGAAGACGCAGAAGAAGAAGAAGAAGTTGAAGCAAATTACAACATCTCAGATTTCAAAGAAAAAAATAGAGGTAAGTTCTTTTACTTTAATTGTGAAGGAGTAGGTCATGTTGAATTTGAATGTCCTCATCCAAGGATTGAAAGA
Source organism: Picea glauca (assembly GCA_000966675.3). Lineage (NCBI taxonomy): Eukaryota > Viridiplantae > Streptophyta > Pinopsida > Pinales > Pinaceae > Picea > Picea glauca. The sequence continues at coordinate 236,073 of JZKD02S0514863.1, forward strand.
AATGACACTGAAGAAGAAAATTCCAATGAAGAAGAAGAAAATCA
>JZKD02S0514863.1:236126-259606 GCA_000966675.3 Picea glauca
ATTCAATAGCTTAGATCTAGGGAAAGAGTAGTATTCTGTCTCGTTTTGTTCTAGATCCAGGTGGATCTAGGGAGATTGGTCTGTGTCCGCACTCACGAATTTATCCATTAACAATTGTTCATTTCTTATTGGATATAGTTGAAAAAGGTTTTAAATTGTACTTGATACTGATTCACCCCCCTTTCAGTATCAACAACCATGCCAGGGTAGTGGCTCTTGATTGCATGGCCAAGAGAAAGGGGATCTCATCATGAGCCAACCTTCTCATTTCTATGAAAGTACTTGTGGGTAACACTTCCACCATTGGTCACCACGCCAGGGCAGTGTCACCTGATTATCTTCTTGAAGAAAAAACAATAAAGAATAAAGAATAAAATGAATGAATGGGCTTGGAAACATTTGCGTCCAGGACAAGTGCAACCTACCTTCTACAAAGGCACCCACAAGTAAGTCATGCATTTCCATTCTTTCAATGCACCCCTTATCAGGACATCCCTATCCACATCACCCATTTACATGACTTGGATTCAATCTCTTCTAGAAACTTCCCTTTTCCAGTGGACACTAGCCTAATAGGATGCCCTGTCACCTCCTCCAAACTTGTATTGCAGATTTGTATAATGTCATTGAGCACTTGATTGGGGTAAAAGGGGTTTTATGCACATGTTTAATAATATTGATGATGAGATGTGTTTGACATTGCTATGATCCCTGTGACTTATGAGCCCATGGAGGGCGTAGCTGTTGATGTGCAGGATCATGCCCGACGGACAGGTACCACATTGCGGAGATCATTAGTTCAAACCTCCATGGGGCTGAAGAGCCCACCAGATGGAAGTTGAGACCCCAGCAGGGGGCAGATACAGGACATAGGGGTTTGCATTGGAGAAGAGGAGGGCGTTCCACAGAGGCACCTTAGCAGAGCCTTACCTAGGGGGGTTGTGCCATCTTCAATGGAACCTTGGTCTTGTAAAGCCCAGGAGGCTCATGACGTCATCCAACTTCATAGACGTTTTGGGAGATAGTCATGGTAGTTTGGCATGTGTGGTAGGTTGGAGAAGCCCAAGGAGGGCTAACATTTTCCTCTAGGAGGTTTCATTTTCCCTAGAAAGGGATAACGTCACCCTAGAAGGGGAATGACGTCTCACTTTTTCTTGATTAGGGTTTCATTTATTGCATTTAGTGTAAAACAATATTATTTTGGTATTTTGGCCTTGTCGGCCTTTTAATGACCTAATTTTTAATAAAGGTCATTGGTATGGTATATATTGAGGGTTTTTACTCTTATTTTTTCATCATCTTTCACTCACCACTTGGTGAGGTCTGAAATTTTCGACCCTCATTAGGGTTTTGGCTAAAATTGTGGCGCACTTGTTGAAGGAGACCTCTTTTGGTGATTTTTGGCAAATTTTCTTGGTGGAAGGTTTACAACTAGGGTTTGGCTACATGAATGCTTGGTGGATGTAAGTGAATTTCTGCAAATCACTTCTTTATTGAATGGTTATGGTATTGTTTACTTGCATTTTGTTATTACAATTTGTTGGATTAAACCCTAGGTGACAATCACATGTTGGTGTCCTTGTTTCATGCCCTTACTAAGTTAAGAACCATTTGATTTGCTAAAGTTAGATAGAGCCTTTCCATAGCAACACTCTACCTCTATTCTTCTAGGCTAGTCGTTTTATCCTTGTTGTTGAGATAAGAAGGAGGAAAACACATCAAGGCATAGGGTTTCTACACCTTGGTGAGTCTTTTTCCCCTAGGGTTTGATTAATGAAGCCTTGCCTTAGAAACACTTCATCTTCAAACTCTCTTGTCTTTATCCCTATCAATTTTTACTCAAGCTAGTTGTTTTCATCTTGCCAATATGCTAAAGAAGGAGGAGAAAGCACTGAGGCCTAGGGTTTCTACACCTTAATGAGCCTTTCTCCCCTAGGGTTTCATTGTTGAGGCCTTGCCTTAGCAACACTTCAACATTTAACCCTCTAGTCTTTAGCCTTATCACCAATATCATGACCCTTCAACTTTTGCAGTCTTTTTGACTCCATTTTCCCTAATAACACACTGATCTAAGAATTCTAGTGTTGAGTACCCTTGATCACATACAACTTCTAAACATTCTTGAACAATCATTAACTACTTCTAACCCTAACTTAGACTAACATTTACTAACCCTATTGCTACTATCATATACTTGAGTCATCTTTATACATTGCAGCATTGATTTATCTGTAAAGGAATTGAATGATTGGCTAAAGCGTTGTTTCTAGTATTGATATTGTTACATTGATTGCCATTAGCATTTATTGTGAAGTGACATATTATAATCATTTCCATTGTACATCGTTGAATTGCTTCACTAATATTGTTTATCAATTGTTTTATATCAGAAGTCCATGATTATATGAAGTACTAACCAACAAGTGAGCTTGCACATGTATAGTTTCTTTGTTGCTTTGTCTTGGGTAGGTACACTCTTTGGTTGTTACTTATCTTTATTGGCTGATTAGCCAGGACTTTCTGATCGATGGTGACTTGTGAGGGGGGAATTATCACTTAGCCTTTAAGCCTTATGCCTTCTCAAAACCCCAGGTCACCAGGGATGTCTCCCCTGGGCCTTACCACTCTAAACAGAAAGAGCTATCCTATTGAGGTGATAGTGGTAGGATAGTCTGAGTTTTGCCAGTTTTCCCGTCTTCCATCCATCCTTTACTCCAAATACAAAATGTGCGATAACAGACCATATCATATTGGCCTTAGATTTTTACCTTCACCTTTTATTCTATCTTTGTTGATACGTAGCCATACTTGATCACCGACTTCGAATTGATGATCGACCCGATGTTTGTCATGCCTTGCCTTATACTTGGCTTGGATCTTCTCCAATTGTTCTTGTACTACTTGATGTACCTGTTGAATCTTCTGGATGAACCTTTTAGCTTTATCTATATCATCTTGTCCATCTTCTTGATTTGATTCTCCAAAAACAAATTCCATGGGTGATTTAGGCAAGTACCCCAAACATACTTCAAAATGAGTTTTCTGAGTAAACAAATGCATGCCATGATTATAGGCATGTTGAATATAAGGCAATTGTTCATCCCATAATTTAAGATTCTTGTTGCACTATCCTCGAAGTAGATGTACCGCTATTTTTTTTACCACCTCTGTCTATCCATTTGTCTACGGGTGAAAAGTCGTTCTCTTCTTCAACTTAGTGTCCATTAGCTCCCATAAATGAGACCAAAACTTTCCCAAAAAGAGAGAGTCTCAATCTAATATAATATATGTAGGAAGTCCAAAATGAACCCATACATTTGCAAAGAACATCTGTGATGTTTGTTCAACTATGACATGTTTCTTGCATGGCATTAGGATACACATCTTGTTGAATCTATCTACCACGACATATAGATAATCATGACCTATCCTGGACATCGACAAACACCCTACAAAGTCCATGGAGATACTTTCCCATGGCTGTGAAGGTACTAGAAGTGATGTATATAACCCCAACTTTCTATTGCTAGGTTTACTTGTGGCACACATGACACACCCTTTGATATACGTGGAAATTGTCTCATTCATCTGAGGTCAATAACAATACCTTTGTAACTATGCTACTATCTTAGCAACCCCTAAATGACCATAGATGAGAGATGTATGAGATTCTCTTATTACATTGACCCTTTCATCCCTTGGTATACATAATTTTCCAAGATGATATAATAAATTGTTGTACATATAATAGTCTGACTATTGATTGTCGTGAATTAATGCATCATATACTTCTTTAAAATCATCATCCCTAACATATTGTTCAGGATAAATTTCATGTGCTAAAGGATTATACCTAAGTATTGTAGAGGCATTAATTACTGGTCTTGATAACATGTCTACAACCTTATTATGAATACCCTTCTTATACTTGATTACCAGATGAAGCTGTTGTAGAAAACCCATCCACCTGAAGTGGCATGACTATTATAGCTTGGTTTGTGACTGCAAATAATGTAATGGTTGATGATCTATATGAATTATTGTCTCCTTTCCCATTAAGTAATTCTTCCATTTCTTTACACTTTGTACCAACACATACAATTCCTTAACATATGTTGGATAGTTAATCACAACTTGAGTAAAAATCTCAGAATGATAACATATAGGTTTACCTCACTTCATCAACACTGCGCCCACAACATATCCACTTGCATTGGTTTGAATTGCAAATGGTTGCTGTAGATCTGGTAATGCCAAAACTAGTGCGGTGCTTATCTTCTCCTTCAATGTCTCGAAGGATTTTTTTTTCTTTCCTTCGCATTGAAAGACTTGTTTATAACTTGTTAATGCATGTAGAGGTGCTGCTATGTATGATAAATTAGTAATGAATTTCCTCCAGTATTGTACTGCTCCTACGAAGCTCCTGACTTTGGTGGTAGTGGTTGGCTTGGGCCCTTTTACAATGACTTCTACTTTTGTAGGATCTATCTTTAACTGACCATTCCCTACAATGTAACCCAAATATACCAAAAATTTTTCTCCAATTTCACATTTGGACATCTTGATATACAACTTCTCCTTCTCCAAAAGTTCAAAAACTTCCCTGACATGCATCAAATGATTTTCTCATGTTTGGCTGAAGATCAATATGTCATCTAAATATACAATAACAAAATCATCTATGTAGGGTCTGAACACATCATTCATCACTCTCATAAGAGTCATTGGTGTGTTACAAAACCCAAATGGCATAACCAACCATTCGAACAAGCCTTGTTTGGTCTTGAAAGTAGTTTTCCATATGTCGTCTTCTACAATTCTGATCTGATGGTAACCACTTCACAATTCCAACTTAGTGAAATACACAACATTATTTAGTTGATCTAATAGATCATCTATTCTTGGAAGAGGATAACGATTATTTATCGTAATCTTGTTCAGTGCTCGAAAATCAATACACATCATCCTCGTGCCATCTTTCTTTAGCACTAATACAATAGGAGAACCATACATAGAGGAGCTTGGTCTGATGATTCTTTTGTTGAGAAACTCCTGAATTTTCTTCTTGATTTGTTTATTATCGATTATTGATGACCTGTAAATTCCAATGTTTGAAAGAGGATAATCATGCTGCAAATATATTTCATGTTCAACCTCTCTTTTAGGAGGCAACCCTGTAGGTTCCTAAAACAACTCATCATAATTCAATATGATGTTGATCAATTCCTGATTATGATTTGGATCACAACCTGCTAAAGCATCTGTTATATCTTCTTCTTTTTGTTTCACTATCATGAGAAAAAAATATTCACTTGCGCTCACAAGTCTCTTCATTTTCCCTATGCTCACTAAAAAAACATTAGTTTTGATGTGACAAGCTCTAAAAATATATTCAATCCCATCATTGAGAAGGTGATATGTGTTTTCTTCTTGATAGAACACAACCTTATTATCAAACATATATGGACTACCCAAGACAATGCTGAAAATGTCAAGAGGCACAACATCTAACTCAACCTCGTCAAAGAACTTAGTTGTAATTGAAAACCTGATCTTACACTGTTCTGTCACTTGCAATTTAGCATCATCACACACCAAACCTAATGGATATGGTTTTTTATGAGGTTTCGTCTTCAATCCTAGCTTCTTAACAATTGCATCAGATATTAGATTTAATTGAGATCCATTGTCAAATAAAGTATCTACCTTTGTATGCTTGACTATAAATTTGACATGAAAAAGCTCGTCATTTTCTTTTGATCAATATCACTTTCCATCTTGGCAGATTGAATTGAATAATTTGATTTGATAACTGATATATATTTGCTTCCTATGAACATGATCTTGGATTCATCTCTAGAATCTGACCCTAGATCATAATGAGTTGATGCAACAGTCTTTTGCTTCCATTTATCCTTGGATTTCTTCGATTGGAATTCTGGATGCAGCTTCCAACAATGTGATTCCTCATGTCCCTTTTACTTATATTGGGAACATGTAGGTATTCCCTCCTCTTTCTTCACTTTGGTTGATTTCTTACACTTTCATTTACCTTTCGGTTTCTTCTCGTATTTGAATGGATTCTTATCTTCACTCGCATGCCTACACTTACTAGCCTCTAGATGTGTAGCTTGTATTGAAACCTTATCAATGTTAGTAGGGATAAACGTTAGAATAGTGTGACAAAGATATGAGTGCATGCCACCTATGTACTTCAGTAGAGTTTCAAGAGTGTACAACAAAATTTCTAGGGATAATGCCTTATTTTTTAATTCCTTTGTATATGCCTGAATATTCAAGCCTTTACCCTATCTCGAATGCTGTCACTCGAACATTGTCATCTATGTATGTGCTAGTGGATATAATTGTTTTCTAATAGCCTTAGTAAACTTATCCCAAGAAGATATTACTTTAGCCTTTTGAACCGGATCAACTTGCATCTTACTCTCCCACCATATTAAGGCAGTGCCACTTAGTCGAAGAGAAACTAACTGTGTTTTTGTAGCCTCGTCCATAATTATTTGAACCCTACAATATAATTCTATATGCTTGATCCAATTGTTCAATTTATCGGCATTCAATTCTCCATCATAGGTTGAAAACTCGAACTTAACATCCAATTTTAATAAAGGCATATTATAGTCAGTCTTCTTAGAGGAATTCTTTTGATGAGAAGAATGTTTACTTGCTTAAGAAGAAACTAATGATGATGATGTGGAAGGGGAAGGGGGATCGAAACGTCCACCTCCTTTACCTCCTCCTCCTCCTTTTAATGAATATTCTTCGTTTACAGGATTTTGAATTCTCCATTCTAACTCATATATTGCTTCTTTTAATGGTTGAAGCGTAGCTCTGATCTCTTCATGGGTTATGGGTTGATCTTCTTCTTCTTTTTCAGAAGCCATCTTATATCGTCAAAATATTTTTCCAATTTCAGATTTATAACATGCAAGTTTTCCTTTACCAAGTTTGAGTTTGGCTCTTGTAAGCATCCACTTGCAAAATAATTGTCAAGCATGCTCTAATACCAACTTGATCCAAAAAATCCTTAGATGTCGATAATTTAAAATAGACATATACATCTACTTGATCTTCAAAATAAAATGATTGCTTGATAGTTTTGCAATTACATGTGAAACACTTATCTAGCCAATTCCACTTTAATGATAAATAGATTGCAAATAAATGAACTTGAAATGAACAACAATCACACAATCACATACACAAGTTGGAGAAAACGGAGTTCACTCAATTTGGGCTACCTCTCTGGGTCCACTTCCAATAGAGAATTTTTTTTATTAATGTTCAAATGCTTGTATTTTACAATGATATTTTTACATGTTTCTCAAATGAAGAAACGAAGTGCACCGTTGGGTTCCTAGCAAACAATCGTGCAAAATTAATATAAAATACTTGAAATTTTGTCAAGGTGACCCCTGACACGCTTTACGTTGTAGCCTCGTACCCTTCGTACTCTTAGCACACTTGATGAGACTAAAATATTTTCATAAAATGTTGTTTTGATGACTAGGGGTGTGTGCCATTAAATAGGCATGCCTGCCTAACCAATCCCTAAATCCATGGAATGCTTTAATTACAATTGGTTGGTTTTTGTAACCAAATCCTAATTATAGGCCATTTTGCAACTTCATTTAATTTCAAAAAAAGTGGTTTGTTTTAACAAACCTTATCCTTGGCATGTTGTCTAGTGGAGACTGTTGAAGTTGTTGCATGGTAGGTGGGTCGTGGTTTCTATTCCCATCAACCACAATTTTTTTTTGTTATATATACTATACATAATATATACTTAACAAACCCCACACATATATTGGAATGGTTGTTATAAAATATAATATATAAATTATATAAAATCAATCTCCACGTGAATTTGTTAGAACATATATGTGTTGATATCCATGCCTTAATGGAATGGTTAAAGTGGTGTGGCAATGAATCAAGGCTTAGGCCCTCGACCCTTTAGCCACCCATATAAAAGTTTACACCACATTAAATAATTTGTATGCCATATAGTTAACAAGGCACATGGTGTGGTATGTCGACAAAGCAAGCTTTCGAAATACCTTTTGTGACTATAAAGGTCATGGTTTCGAACCCCATTGACTCCATATATTTTATATAACACTACCCATTATAGGTCAATGGGAGGGCACCACGTGACGACCTCTCACTGACTCTTTCCAATGCCACTTGTCAACACTTGATGGAGCCACTTGTCATCATGAGGTTGGACTACTTGTCAATCTATAGATGGATTGTACCTTGACCAATCAGATGCCAATTAGGTGCCACATGTCACCCTACAATGGTGCCACATGTCACTTCCTTATTTTCCTTATACTTTGACCTTTGCCCTAGTTGACTGGAACTTTGACTGTTGATAACTTTTTCATACGAGTTTCTTGCATCATTGGAAAGATGACGATGGTATCTACTTGTTGACAACATTTTTGGGACGATATGAGGAATTTGAATTTTGATCATTTTTTAACCTTTCTGGACCTCTATGGATGTTCAGAATCTTCCTAGACCTCTGTGATCATTCTTGGATCCTCATGGATCACATATTGATCATGTTGATTTGACCAAGGAAGGAATATACATTCACTCACGGGGCCATGTTGTTTTGGTTAGAGGTGAATGGCCCAGACATAGTCTTCTCCTTAGTCATGTTGACTTGACAAGGAGTGATAGAGACTCTAGATGTTGTTGTTTCTCCAGCTAGTAGCACCAGGTGTGTTGATAAAGAATGTCTTCCTCCCTGAGAGGGAGTGTTTATGTTTTTCTATTTAGCATCATTGTGCAAACATTCTCCTAAATTGGTCATGCTGGTTTGACCAAGGGAAATGACTCATTCACTTACAGAGCTTTGCTAGTGGTGAATGGCCTAGGCGTAGTCTTTATATTGATGAGGAGTGGATAGACTCGAGGTTCTCTCACATTTCCTGCTCCAGGATGGAGGGATCTATATTAATTAGACATGCATGCGAAGAAATAATCATCAACATAAATATAATATATAAATAATATATATATATATATATAAATTGTCCAAGGGACACATCCGTTCATGGATGGTCACCATATGTGCCTTTAGGTTCTCTATATATTTGGCACATTCATCATTGTAATAATCAATCTATCTGATCATCTCATATAAAAAATCAACAATGGAGTGGCCTTTCTCTTCTAGGCCCAGGCTACATCCTTTGATATTGTTCCTTGAACAATAGATTTTTCCTCTTCCTCAACAACACTTCCTCCTCCTAGTTTTTCTTCCTTTTCTTTTACTTCTTCTGCAGTTTTATGAGTGTCCCCACTTGCAACCTAATTAGAGTGTTGAATTGGATTAATGAGATTTTCATATTTGTCATCTAGTTGGTCCAATGTTTTTGAAATGTCATTATTTGACTCCCCTTATGTTGCATTGCACATGCTATGAATTCTTTTATGTGCTAGTAGAAATCTATTGTCTTAGAGAACTTGGTTTCTCTGCATTTTGATAATTGATATCAAGTATCCATGATGTAATTTCCTCATCATTCTTGTACTCAAAGTATGGCCTCTATTTACTTTAACCTTTTTTTCCATGGCCTCCACTTCTTTTTTAACTCTATTTGAAAATCTGTCATGGTAGGCCACAACTAAAGTCATTGTTGGTGGCGCTTTCTTCATGGCCCGAGATGGTTCTTCCCCCATCTATACTAGTTCTTTGCATTGGTGAGGTCGTCCATGTCGAAATTCCTATCCAAATTAGTTGTAGTGCCTCCTCTCTTCATCATATCTATAGAATTCCTTTGAACCCAATTGTACAATGAAAGTTCCCTAATCAAAAAACCAAATTTCTCTTGTTTAATTTCCAACACCCAACCAAATAGATCGAGTTCCCCACCTTGCAAGATATAAATGTTGCAGTGCATTTTGCAATTCAGATACATAATGAACCAAACATCAAACCCCGTTCCTTCCATAATTGTCTGATAAATGTTGGGGTCTTGTGATCTTCCAACTATAATGGTCAAGGCATCCAATAATGGAGGGGCTTTTTGTAGGAATATTGATATATGTTATCTCGTATCCTCTTGCCTTTGCCTCCATGTCCCATCCACAAACTATTTGTGCCATACGTCTACCAACTTGCCATCCATCCCTAACACCCCATGCTAGGAATACACATCCTTTCTATGGATGCGTAGGCAGTGCTCCTCGATCTTGCTACTGCCATGTTTTCCCGCTCAACATTTAGGTCCCATTCTTTCCATTAAACCCCAACATTGGCTAATTTGTTGATGAAACCATTCACTTTATGCCTAGCATGGTTGAGAATGATCCATAGAATTTGTTTGGATAAGGTGACTATGTTTTCTAGGCATGAAATAAGACACCAATTATGTTTTATCTTCTCAAGCATGGTTCCATTTTGAATCCTTGTGAGATAATTCACTAAAATCTAAGAGTCCCCTTCAACCACTGGTATTCCATAATTGAAAAGAGAAGTTATTTGGAGACCTTTTACGAAAGATAGAAGTTCAACTACATTATTTGTGTCATGCCATCTCAATACAATAAAGGCACTTAGGATGGCTCTTGATTCATCTTGGAAGGTTCCACCTATCCATGATGGCCTAGGTTTACCTTTGGAGGAATCATCAAAGTTTAGTTCAATGAAATATTTGGGTGGTCCACATGACCAATCTTCTGAAGATCCTGCCAATGTCAAGATTGGTTTGTCCTTGTTTGTGATGGTTTTCAAATATATTCCCCAAGTTTTTGGGATTTTGTCTTCCTTCTTCATGATTTTCTTATCTTCATCCTTCCAACTCATTGCCAATATCGGTTCCTTGATTTTTCATTCGAGACTAGCCCATATCTTGATTGCCTCACTCTATTGTTTTCTGAAGATCCTTGTATTCATTCTTTCCACACATTCCAGTAGATATCCTAGAAATAATTGCTAGATTTTGTTTAGAATTGGATTCTCATATAGAGTGGATCACCATTCTTCTATTGTTTCAATAATATCATTCCTTTTCCTATCGAATTATCTAAAAAATTGTACAACCTTGTCCCACATAGCCATCACTATGTCACAAAGGATGAAAAGGTGCTCTACATTTTATTTTTCTTGCATGCACATTTAACAAATTGGGGGTCCCTCAAAATATCTCCTTATGAGTATATTTCAAGGGAGGACATTTTTACTAGCAGGTAACCAAACAAAAATAGATATTTTTAGTCGACATACTAAGACTAGGGGAAATCTGAGGGAAACTGATTGGCATTTGCAACATCCTAATATTCGACATCCCAAAATAGAAGGAACCTCCAATGTATGAGGTAGATGGTTGCAATACCATCCCATGATTAGAAATAATTGAAGGAGGTATAACAATTCTGCTTGATTATATGGGAAGGACCATGCTTGGTGTTGACAATATGGTATGAGTAACTCCTTCACCAGTGATTGCAGAAGTGGGGGTGTGAATGCCCCCATACCTAAATGAATTGACAATTGTTTCCATTTTTGGCCACTAAAGACTTGGAATATAGTGGACTCGAGTGTGGAAAGGAGAAAAGTTGATAGGCTCATAAAAAGGAGGGTTGAAATTAGCAGGAGTCAGATTAGTGAGATCTTCAATCTTGAGGGTACTGAGATTGTCCTGTGGTAAAGGATTACCCTCGAGAATATAAACATGACCATATGAATTCCTCACAAATCCTTGGGCTTCAAGCTTATTTTCGATGAGACCTTCCCTCATGATATTTGTCATGTTTGGTTAAGTCTCAAAAACTAATTCTAAATAACCATATTTATCAAGCCTATGCCTTCTTTGAGGTGGCTCCACGCTTTCAGGTGAAAGACCAAGAATCCTTCTTGACTAGTGGATAAATTGGTCAACCACCTTGAATCAATGATCCAAACGTGGTAGTATAGACACAACCTAAGGTCAACTACACAAAGTAGCACACACCTATAAAAAAACTAGAACAAATCAATAGACACAAATTACTTTCCCAAAGCTCGACCGAGGTGGATTAGGTACTAAGTCTAAAGAAATGAAAATATTATCAATGAACATTTCAAAGACTGATACATGTTGATTAAGTCCCAAGACTAATCAACGAAGGAGTGAGAGACAATTATGGTGACCTTCACACAAATTTTACCTAAGGTGCAAGTACCCTCAAGAAGATAGATACCCTCCAAAGGAGCCGAAAAGGTGATTAAGAAATTGCCTCAAGTATCGTGATAATTTACCCTCATAGTCACATGTGTGAGAACCTAGGACAAGCCAATAAGGTTACCAATTCATAATCAACGACTGAGAAAAAAATCACCAATCAAGACCACACATATGGGTAGGGTATCAAAGCTTGAAGCTTCCAAAAGTAGTAGCACCCAGAGGGCCTTGGTACTTAGAAAACCCTCATATATGAAACAATCTAAGGGAAACTAGAGTAATAAAAGGAGGGGATAAAACTCTCACTTACTCTAATGTGACCTCATGCTTGACTCTTATGTTAAAGGAGCCTTCCCGGAAAGAAATCCTTGCTACTATTGGAATTCTCACTCTTTACAGCTTGTAGGAGGGCCTTGTAATCCCAGATAGGGCCATGGTGCTTACTAGAACCCTGGATGGACTACAATTCCTAAAACATAATCTTTCCTGGGAGATTAGGGCTAGATGTTGCAACTTCGTCTCCCTTTTCTAGCCACGCTTAATCTTATAGAATTTTCTAAGTTGATGAATGACCCTATGAGTCATGATCCTACATGGCCCCCGGTCCCCACCAAGCTTCCTTCGGACATTCCAAAATTCAAAGGTAAGAATGGAGAGGATCTCGGTGATCACGTTACTACCTTTAACCTATGGTTCTCCTTGAATTCCCTTCATGACGATTCCATTCAGTTAATATTATTTCAACGTACCGTCATTGGGGTCGCTTTGAAATGGTATATCTAGCTACCTAGGGGGGCATATGGGACCTTTATTTAGATGTTGTTGGTCTTCCTTAACCACTTCCAATTGTCGGCTCGTTATGATGCTTGACTATAAATTTTGTCTACTTTATGCCAGGACACTGCCACTCATATCTTGGATCATATCTAGGAGTGGCGCAGACGAAAGAGGTTGATTAAGACCCCTATACCCCCAACCTTTATTTTAGAATGGTTCCTTAAGTCTTTGCACACCCCTATCTCGAAGGAATTTGCTACATCCGAGCTTACCACTGAGGAAGAAGCAATCTTTGAATCCCAACAGTTAGATCTCATATATGCTAAGTCTAGGATGTTTTATCACATTCTTTCCGACATAACGTGGTTAACTTACGACCCTAGACAAAATACCATACCTCATGCCAATGGCATTGTAGGTACTGCCAATGTAAAGTCCACAGACTTGGTACAAGCCATTTGAAAGAGTTGTCTCTAAACTAGTTTGCAGGAGGGCCAACTTCGCCTGTGTCTTCCAACCCCACTCAATCGATAGATATACATTCTGTGCAATCATTGACCAACCCAAATGGTAACCAACAACCAGGCGGGAATAAGAAGAAAGGACGAAATAATCGTAAGGGTGGGAAAAATAATAATAAACCCAAGGACTATGGTAATAATAAGAAGATGAATAATAATGCTGAAGAGGGAAAACGAGAAAGACATAAAGTGAAGTTTCCCTGTAAGCTTTGTACAGATGATCACTTTACCCATTTATGCCCCAAACTTGTGGAATCTATGAGGATATTATCTCTACCGTCGACCGTGCTGACGAATCCTTTCCCACATAACTAGCACATGGCCTCAAGTTCCTCAAATGTCGGAAATGCGGATGCGGTCGCCATCATTGCAAGATGGCGACCGTTTGTGTATCAATATGGTCGATGCGAAAGTTAATGTAGCCACTCAATATCGAGATTATAGCTCTTCATAAGATATTCATGGTATAGAATCTCCTCCTCCTCCTCCGAAGATGAATTTACATATTAAAAAACCAGAGCCACTGCCTTGTATTCTGAAAAGAGTACTCAAGTTCTCTACCCACAATCCAAATGCTAGAGCCACCCATAACTACTCTATTTTTGAGGACCTGGGTCAAACCCCTTGTACGATGTCTACTTTAGAGGTACTCCAGACGTGTCCTTCACAAAGGAATACCTCACTATCTTCTTAAGGAGCTCTAGAACCCAGTGGCTCAAAAGTTATCAAGTTTGACGTCACATATGTGAAGCCTCGCTTGCTTTACTATGTGGCATTCCAAATCCACGTGGAGTACTCAAAGTATACCATCAAACATGCAGTTGTTGATGAAGGCGTTGCTACATGTGTGATGTCCTTGATCTGTTGGAAATCTCTCAGTTCTCTGACTCTTTCTAACTCATCGAACATGTTGACTACTTTTGACAGTCATTCCTTCTTCCCTCACAATATTCTTCCCGCCTTTCCGGTCCAGTTAGGTGGGAAGACAATAGAGGTGGAGGTCGAGGTAGTTGATGCGCCTCTTGATTATAACTTGTTACTAGGACGCAATTGGACCTATTCTATGGTCGTCGTCGTATTGTTCGTCTTTTGTACTCTTTTTTTTCTTCATGAAGGGATGATTGTGACGATTGACCAGTTATCCTTTGCGTACGCTATTCCTAATGCATGTGTTGGACTGTCGATCTCTGTGATTGACAATTCTCAGTCGACAATTGAGAATATTGGTGTCGAAATGTATTCTTCCCTTATGGGTACTTTCGACTTCATGGCACCACCTCACCATGTTTATGCCATGTCTAGTAGGCCCGTTTCGACAAAGAGTTCCATTCCTTTCCGCACTTCCTATTTTAGTGATCCGTGGACCCTACCTTCCCTGACTTCATCTTGTGAAGGTTAATTGCATGATGGAATGGCCATGCCACTATCGGTAGTAGAGATTGTGTATCAAGTTGTTCTTGACTCTTTCACCAATCTTGATCTTGTTACCTCGCTGACGAATGAGGAGGATCTCGTTCTTAGGCCTGTGTGGTCCACTTCATTGTCTTGTTCACATGATTTCCTCAATGGGACTTTGCCTTCAGACAAAGCTATCATCGAAGCCATGAATGGTTTTGACAGACCTTGGGATGATATGCATCACCGCTCTTATTTTCTCCCAGATCTTGAAAGAATCGAACAAGATGACTTTCGATATACTTTGTGCGAGATAGTCGGTCACATCGTAGTTCCACTTGATACGCACAACATTTATGATGAAGGAAAAATGGAAAGTATTTATCCTACCATCACGATCGATATATCTCGTACCCCTGGAAATATTGAAAATGTACATATCGGTGCAGATTGTTCGCCAGAAGAAATCATGATCTACACCGAACTCTTAAAGGAATTCCGAGATGTATTTTCTTGTTCATATGAAGAGATGCCAGGAATCGACCCTCATATTGTCGAGCATGATATTATAATGTATCCAGATGCTAAACCTGTTTGACAACGTCTTAGTGTTGTCAATCCCTGGAAGGCCCCTGCTATTAAGGCATAGGTGGAGAAGCTGCTTAATGTTGGCTTCATCTACCCAGTTCCCTTGATCGAATGGGTATCCAATCTCAATCCCGTGAATAAGAAGAAATGAACCATCCGTGTATGTATGGACTTTCGTGACCTGAACAAGGCCTATCCTAAAGACAAATTTTTGACACCTTTCATTGATCAGATCCTCGACGAGTGTGCGGGAAGTGAATTATTTTCTTTTATGGATGGATTTACAGGGTATAACCAAATTCAAATCAAACCCGAGGATCAACACAAGATGACATTTATTTGTCCTTGGGGTACTTTTGCGTACCGGAAAATGCCTTTCAGCCTTAAAAACGTCGGAGCAACCTTTCAATGTGCCATGAATTTCTCTTTTCATGATCTTAAGCACATAGTCGAAGCTTACCTTGATGATCTTACTGCTCACTCTTGTAAGAGAGTGGATAATGCTATGCACCTTCGGCTTGTTTTTGAAAGATGTCGTTACTATAGAATCTGGTTAAACCCTCACAAGTGCATCTTTTGCGTTAAGTTTGTTCATCTTTTGGGTTTTCTAGTTTCTGAGACCGAGATCATTATGGATCCACTAAAGGTTGAGACAACACTTCGATTGCCTCCCCCGCACACTATTAGACAAATTCAAGGTTTACAGGGGAAAGATAACTTTCTATGCCGGTTTATAATGAACTATGCCAATATCACTAAGGTTTTGATGCTTCTTTTGAAGGAAACCCCTTTTATCTGGGATGAGCGAGCCTAGGAGTCCTTCGATTCTTTGAAGAAATCCTTGGTATCGACGCTTCTGCTGAAATCTACTGAACACAGCAGAGATTTCTTGCTTTATATCACTGTGTCTGCGAAGACGATTATTATGGTTATGGTTCAGGAGGATGATGAGCTCCGTGAGCATGCCATTTACTATCTTAGTAAAAAATTAGTTGGTCCCGAGCTTAATTATTCTCATGTTGAAAATATAGCTTTGCCTGACGTTCACGGAGTCCAACGTTTGTGTCATTATATATTACTTTTCAAGACTATTGTGGTTTTTGATGTTAATCCATTTCAATTCGTCCTTACCAGGCATATCATAGGGGGGAAATATAATAAATGGATTGTCATTTTAGAAGAGTTTGATATTGATTTCGCTTCTATGAAATCTAAGAAATCACTAGTCTTCGTGGAGTTAATATCTGACTTTCCACAATTATATGAGGATTTTATCCATGTTGATTCATTTGCAGACGAACACATTTTTCTTGTCTCGTCGTTCGACCCCTGGTATGAATACATTGTTCTCTATCTTCAAACTTTAAATTTCCCTCAGCATCTCTCACGAGATAACCGACGACGTGTAAGGTACCAAGATAAGAATTATACTATCATCGGTGACACTTTGTATCACTGAGGAATAGACAATATATTGCGTCATTTTTTAACTCACAGAGAAGCCGAGTCAGTCCTGAATGATTTCCATAGTGGGGCTTGTGGTGGTCATCTATCTGGTCTTGCGACAACCCAAAAAATTTTGCGAGTCGGTTATTTCTGGCCTACTATATTTAAATATTGTATTGAAGTGATTAAGAAGTGTCACCCTTTCCAGGTGTTCACTCGGAAAATGCGCTTGCATCCAGACCCTCTTCACCTAGTAACTATCGTCGGTCCCTTCACCAAGTGGGGGGTGGACTTCGTCAATTGCATCCCAACTTCGGCTGGGGGGAATCAACACATTATCGTGGTCATAAACTACTTTTCCAAGTGGGACGAGGCCATGCCTACAATTAAATCTAATGGGAAGATTGCCTCCATCGTATTCAATCAAATTATCACCCGGTTCGGTATCCCGAGGGAGATTGTCACTGATCATGGAAGTCACTTTCAGAATGAAATGATGGAAGAGCTAGCATCTAAGATGGGTTTTAGAAATGGTTATTCTTCTCCTTATTACCCCTAGGAAAATGGACAAGTAGAGGCCATCAACAAGTCTCTCAAGACAATTTTGCAAAAAAATGTCAGCCAAAGTAAGTCTGTCTGGCACATTATGCTATATCCTGCACTCTGGGCATACCAAACCTCGGTCAAGACTACCACCGATTTTTCCCCTTTCCAGTTAGTACACGATGTGGAGTCGATATTACCTATTGAATGCGAAATCCCTTCTCTTAAGTTGGCAGTCCCACTCCTACCTCACACTTCCAATCTCAAGCGACACCTTGTACACCTAGAGAGTCTTGACGAGCAGCGTTGAGACGCCTCTATGACTATCGAGGTGAAAAAAAGATGTGTCAAGGTCTAGTACGATAAGTCCGTCTGTCCTCGGTTGTACGCTGAGGGTGACTTGGTCCTCTTGTATGATCAAGCAAAAAAACCACTGGGGCAGGCATGTTTAAGCTCATGTGGCACGGTCCTTATATCATGCAACATGTATTAGAAAAAAGAGCTTATGAGTTAGAATATTATGAAGGGAATATGTTGGCCGAGCCCAGAAATGGGCACTACTTGAAAATATATTTTGCTTGAGCCCTAAGCTCAGGCGGAACTCTTTGTATACTAATGTAATTTAGTGTATATATATTTTCCCTTTCTTTTCATCTCCAACTTGCTTATCACTTTTTCCCTTGGTTGGCAAATGTCAACGGAGTCTTCGGTCTACCTAGGATTCGCAAATGGAGCCAGTCGTCATACACAGAACTTGGTTTCCGCCACTTGGGTGGTTTACTCACCCGAGGGTCTACTGGTGTCTTCAGGTGGCGTATGCCTAGGGCCATCCACAAATAATGTGGCCGAAAATAGCACCATTATAGAAATTTTGCGTGATGTTATCTCACATGGTATTCGCTCGTTAGAGGTTCGCCTGGATTCCCTATTAGTAGTATGTTAGTTGAACATCATTTACCGCGTGCGTGATCCTACTTTACTCTGACGATTCCTACAGGTACGTTTTTTAGAATGACAAGTTGATTGTATTACTTATTATCACATTCCTAGGATTTCTAATCATGTATCTGATGCTTATGCTAATTTTGTTTTAGATTGGCATTTGTCGCTTAGCTAAATCAAATAAAACCATCTCATCAATGTACACATTGTAAAATATAAGTAAAGCCGAAGATCCCTATTTTATATATATTTAAAAAAATATGGTGTTTATAGTACAAAATTGGGGCTAATACCCTCAATACATATACAACCAGTACACAATATCCACGACATCTATGCGTGTGGCGCTAGATGTGTGTCATGGTAACAAACTACAGAGTTTGCGAGACGCCGAAAGAGTCGTACCCAAGCCTTGGGCACACCAACCACCTGTCGCTGCATGGCTTCAAGCAGATCCTCTACCTGAACCATGGGAATCCTATGAGTCAAATGAGACAAGTTGCCCTGCATGTTTTGTAGGACTCTCTCAGAATCTCCTCTCGCCACCTCATCTCCCCGGTTTCTCCATCGATGTCGAGGAAACCCTTCCGTCCGTCGCAGACCCACGTCTGCGTTACACAAATGTCTAGTTAGTACTTAAGCACCATCCAAAAATATTTTTGTTTCACTATACAAAAATACAAAAAAATGAAATATTTAAAAACATTTGACATACCTATGTCACTGTAGGCAGCCCCTGGTGGGAGTGGTGTTGATGCCAAAAGACTAGTGAGTCTTAAGCATCAACATTTTCAACCTCTCACGGGGCTAGGCAAGAAGAGGAGGGAATGTCACCCTAGGCTTAAAGCCCCAGACAAGAATGCAAATTGAACTCTAAGCTAATTTCATCCTAACCTACAGTCCAAACATAGATTCCTTTATCCTGTAATTTTCTTTTAGCAATATTTAATTTTTATGATTTTATGCTATTTACAATTTGATCATTTCTATGTGAGGATTTATACAATTGGAATAATAAAATTAAAATTAAAAGGAGATATAATGATAAAAGTAAAATGCATGACTTATTTTAATTTAGAATTTTTTTTTTTGAAGCAAAGCTAATCTAAAAGCTAGGAAATTAAAACCCTATGTTAGATTTAAAGTAAAAAAAAAACTTATCATATAGCACTAAACTAGCAATTTTTAATTTTATTTGATTTATGATTTTTATTTAGAAGTTAGGCATAAAAAAACAAAAGTAAAAAGAAAACGTATCATATAGCACTAAACTAGCAATTTTTAATTTTATTTGATATATGGTTTTTATTTAGAAGTTAGGGCATAAAAAACAAAAGGGTTTGTACACTTTAAAACAATGAGTGAAACACATTTATTTATGAATATGTTCATTTCCTTTTTAAAGTTTAGGATGTAATAAAAATTAAAAAAAAATAAAAATAAACCAAGTTTATGTACACTAGTTAGATAGTAAATAGACATTATGAACACTATTGTTTACAATGTAAATACAATTCATTTCTCTTTTTAGAATTTATATATCCTGTTTTTTAAATGTAAAGTAAAGTTGAAGAAAATTAAGGAATTTAAAGAAAAAAATTAGAGAGAGTGTTGAGTGACAAATAGCTAGTTTCCATTGAAGAACTCCCATATAACTTCATAAATTAACCAAAATATTCAAGTCCCTGCATAGACGAGGGCCAGGTACATGGTCTTTAGCCCTTCTAGACGGAACATACAATAGAAAGACCAAGCATAAAGAAGAAAAAGAGAGATGGGCCAAGAAGGAATAGAGCCATGATGGTGAATCGCAAGGAGAGAACCTGCATAGTAAAACTGATTAGCGCCGAATCGAATCGAACCTTATTACAACAAACTAAACAAGTAAATATTTACTTCATGAAAGCCAACAAATTCATCCTCACTTATCCTCTTCATCCTCGCTTATCCTTTTCCTTGCTTCGCAAGACCACCTATTGCCGACGATTTTGTCAATCCCTGCCAAATATGTAATGAACGAATGAAATGAAAATCTCTCTCAACACTCACAACATATTACTCTCTAAAAAAACTGCCTAAATTCTCTCTCTCAACTTTATTTCTGAGATCATATATCTTTCAGAAATTTTTGTCTGCCTGCGACTCCTCCAGGATTCGTCCCTTTCTCTGCTGAATGTTGCTCCTTTTATTTATTTTAGTGGACGGTTCTTTAAGTTTTTTAACCGAATTAGAACGGTCTGGGATTTATTATTACTAACAAAAATTAATTGTTATTGTTATCTCCGATATGGATGTTGATGCGTGCTGGCAGTTTGAGTAGTTGGGGCTCAACGAACAGGATGCAACACCAACTGATATTTTAATACGCCCCAATCACTAGTCGGAGCATTTTATTTGATGGGATTTGGATAAACTGGAAATCGAGGGGTAAAAACAATGATTACTAAGTGTATCATTCTCCAGAAAGAATATTCAACTCGTAGCAGTGATTGTTGTCCGTTGTTTGTTCTTATCATTAGATTTTGCAAATTGTCTTTGCCCACCCAAAATTTCTTCATGATTTGAAGTGCCAACAGTCCAACAGACCAAATAAATTACACCCTATATCTCTTGTCTCGAATATAGAAGAGGAACACAATCACGTCGCA
Organism: Picea glauca; assembly: GCA_000966675.3. Lineage (NCBI taxonomy): Eukaryota > Viridiplantae > Streptophyta > Pinopsida > Pinales > Pinaceae > Picea > Picea glauca. The sequence goes on from JZKD02S0514863.1 coordinate 257,187, forward strand.
AAGTTAAATGGAGGATCCTCTTCCATTGATTGTGCTCACGAGCAGATCATTGGGTGAACAACGACATGCCATACTGTGCAGAAATAAATAAATTAAAGTGTAGAAACCTAAGGAAATCCAGAGAACCGTTCCATCCATTTGTTCTTAATAATCTTCTCTCATGTTCGTTGCTCAAAGGCACCTGCAGTCTCTAGCTTTTGGCGTATTGATAATTGATACAACAAGGAAAATTTTGTTAAAATATGGGCTGGTGTCCATCCATAGTATTGATTAGGCCAACATTCCTCATTCCGTGGCCATGTTCCATTCAATTTCCTTTGTTTGGGATTTATTTATGGATAATTTTAACTAAATTTTCTTCTTTTTGCAGCCAGAAAAATATCTTCGTATTGCTTGTAGTTGTTATAGAAAAATTTGCCTCACCTTATGAAATCTTGCATAGAGGGCCTTATTCCATTCCTCCATGCAGAATTACTTTCCCTGATTGATAAATCCAGAGACAAAAACAAATATTTTTCCACTTGTACGCACCTTGAAAGCTATACAACAAGCGTATACGTTGGCTTCTCCACTATAGCTTGCGTACTTCGGGATTTGTGCCAGAAAATAAAAATTAAATGTCGGGTTTCCATGTCACAATAGGATATCTCTAATCCTTGGCCTTCCATATACTGGAAACGTTAAGGCTCGACCCTTCAGTTGCATTTTGAAGGCTATAAAGAAGCCAATTTTGAGCTATGGAAGAGAGGAGAGAATTCAACTTTGAGAGAAAAGTTACTCTGGAGAAATTATTACTTCATTATTGAGTTTGCATCCCTTTGTCCTTTAAGTCTGAACACAATGTTCAACCCCCAAGCTCTTCCCTTATTGATAGAGAACCTCTTTGTCTCCCTTATATGAACTTTCCTTTGGTGGAGGATTGAAGTGTCGGAGGCCCAGTTGGAAGGAAATTAGTTTCTTGGTTCTGAACTATGCCAACACAAAATTCTGTAATGTTTTCACTTCTGTTGATCATTTATTAATAGAAATAATCCTTTCCCATCCAATTGATATCTTGCAAATATATGTGTTATGATCCATGGGCATGTTTGTTTTGTATATTGACAGATTATGCTATCTAATGTGCTAGCATGTTATATCATCACTATATGCTTTCTCTGCTTGTTTGTTGAGAACTTGTTGCAGGTATAAAGCTTTGGGTCAAAGTGCTCAACGATGGACATCATCAAACATTTGGACGAGGTAAGCCTCTTTCTTACTTCTCTTTCACATTAGGGTATATAGCATATGATGGAATTGATTTGATTTCTACAGGCATACCTGTCTGTTGTGGTTCACCCTAGCCATAGAGAGATTTTCCTCGTAACAACAATGCCTTCAAAATATCATTTGGCGAGATAAATCACGTTAACTATGTTTATATCATTGGAGAATATCTCCATTCCTTGGGCGTAGAGTATTTTCTCAAATATGTTTTATGTGGGATATATCTCATTCCTGGTAGGTCTCAACAACATACATATGATATTTTTTTAACCCACCAAATGCCAATATTGGCTGCATATACAACTATCCATTCCAGAACCTTGCGTGATTAAATATGATAGCTTTAGGAACCTTGTTTGTCAATTACTTGAAAGTGTTCTTCTTCCATTCAACCAGATTATGAAAGAAAGCCATAACCTTGGATGGATCTCATAGGGAATAAGATGCAAGGGTCTCTTTGGCCATAGACGAGGCGAGAATGGAATACCCTTGTCCCCTGGCTTTGAGAACTTGGAAAGCATCTTCATTTGTCTGGTCATATTTAATATACAAGTTACATTTAGTCGATGGAAGAATCTCTAAAACCCTTTTCCCGACAATTATATGTAAAAGAGGACAATCTTCGATCATGCTCTTTACTTTTTCTACAAATATATCCAAGTTCTTCACCTCCACACAACGGAAATGCACTCTTTTATCTTGAGTTTTTTTATAACCTTTCTTTGAACCATAAGCGGCATGGATTCCAGCGTAATCTAATTATGTTATTTGTACAAGACCATATACCTTATCTCTACCTCGCCCACTAATTATTGCATTTGAAAAAAAAATCTTACAATTTCTTGCACAGTTGAACGCATCGTGTCAGACATATATGCCCGCTCAGGATCCTTTACAGTAGGAGAAAGTGTCCCATCATGATCTTAGAAAGGTTTAAATGTATTTTCCTTTTGCTTCACTCATCATTTGCTCAAACATAATCAAGGCTGAAGGATAATCCACTGCTTGTGAACCATAAGTTGCATCTGCCATGTCCCAACTAGGTTTTGCATGGTTGAATCGACTAGACAATGTGATATCTTCCCTAGATTTTGAAGCTTTCATAGTATCAACCCATTTCTCATTATCAATATTGTTTGAAAATAATTTTCTCA
>JZKD02S0514863.1:279802-292260 GCA_000966675.3 Picea glauca
ACCAACCTCACATGAGAGGGCCCACGAGTTATAATTATCCACATAACCTAGTATTGGGCCCCACTGGTGTCCCTCTGCCACACCAACATTACCCACAGGTTAATCGACAACTACCCTTTCTAGCTACCCTGGACCTTCCAGACTTGTCTCGGTTAATGAATGATCCTATTTATCATTCTCTGATTTGGCCAGCTATTCCAGCTAAACTTCCTTCTGATATCCCAAAATTCGACGGAAAGTCCGGAGAACACCCGAACAACCACGTGATGACCTTCCATTTGTGGTGTTTATCCAACTCCCTCATAGACGATTTGATTCGTTTGCGTCTTTTCCAACGAACACTTACGGGTTCCGCGGCGAAATGGTATATTGAATTACCACGCGCATCTTTTCACGATTTCAACTCCCTCGCCATGTCCTTCCTCACGCACTTCCAACTACCCATTCGATACGAGACGGGTACTGAACTATTAACCTCCCTTCGTCAGACAACGTCGGTACATATCTTCGATCATATCCATGAATGGAGATGATGACGAAGGCTAATCAAAGCGGTCATTCCTGACCAATTATTAACGGAATGGTTCACAAAATCATTGTTACCCCAAATTGCTTGTGATGTTGCCATGGGCGGTGTCATCACCGAGGAAGAAGCCATTGCTCGAGCTCAGTACTTAGACTTAGTCTATTCACAATATGGTACTCTGTATGAGTTGATACCAAACGCTACCCGTGCCACTAACGATCCATCCAAACCATCGACTGCTTCGCATGCAGATGGAGTTATTGGCTCCGTCAAGACTCAATATGCTACCTAGTCTACTAGAACGATCCAGCGGCCCGCTTCGGCGGCTGCTCCCAATCCGATTGCACCCTCTTCTACCCCCCCTCAAATTCAGGTCTCTGATGTGAATGCGGTCCAGTCAACCCCTTCACAACAACTTGGGGGCAAGAAGAAAGAGAGAAACAAACCAAAGAAGAACAATAACAAAGAACAACCCAAGACCCAACCACAAACCCCTACTGCCGGAAAACAACCGCAATGAAAACCGAAATTCCCATGTCTCATTTGTGGTGACGATCACTACACTCGATACTTTCCACATCACGATGAAGTGGCCAAACTTTTCAAAGGAAATTTGCAACCCACTGTGCTCACTCAGCCTTTTCCGCAGCAACAATCGTTGGTTGCACAAACCCCCACGTCGGGGGGCAGTTCCAACCAACCCTATGATGAGGCCTCGACAAGTTCCCACATTTACATGTTTAACGGAGTTAATCTAACCACTCACTCTGCGACATATGACACACCAGTTAAACCTGATAAACCGAAGATTGCTAACGGTTCTCCATCAGACCCGTTGCCATCCTCCATCAATCCTCCATCTGTTAGCCCTCCATCTGGGCCACTCCAGATTGAGAAACCTTCTTTTGACTCTATCTTACACCCTCCTAAGAGCACCATCCAAAAATCTACCTTCAATCCTAATTCACGGGCGGCCCAAAATTACAACATTGTAGAAGATTTGGCCCAAGCCCCGTGTTCCATGTACACCTTGGAAGTTCTACAACACTGCCCCAGCCAATGTAGAACACTCTTAGCCACCATCGACACTTTTGATCCTGAGTCATCAAACAATATCACATTTAATCTGGACGATCATCAACCGTGACTCTCCCACCAGCTAGCTTTCCAAATCGATGTTGTTTCTCACAATCAACAAATCCACCGGACTATCCTAGACGAGGGAGCCTCCACCTGTGTCATGTCTCTAGCCTATTGGAAAGGTTTAAAATCATCGGCCCTTAATAAATCCACTACCATGTTATGCACCTTTGATGGAGGAGGTTTTCATCCTCACGGATTATTACAATCCTTAGCCGTTCAATTGGGCGGCAAAACTGTTACCGTTGACGTCGAGGTGGTCGATGCTCCCCTCGATTACAACCTACTACTTGGAAGAAGTTGGTTCTACGCTATGATTTTCATCGCCTCGTTGGTGTTTTGATGTGTACAATTCCCCCATCAAGGAAACATTGTTATCGTCGATCAGCTTGATTTCTGTACACCCGACACTCGCATCCTTGCTACCAACAACATTCCTTTTCTGGGAGACCACCCGGTTACGTATGAAAGCGTTGGTGTTGGCTTATTGAAATATTCTAGCCTCATGGGTACTTTCCCTACACCACTTCCACCTACTGCACATCATATTGTCGTTTTCAATATGACCTCGACTATGCCTTATCAATCCCTAGAATCATCTGACCCTTGGGTTGTGCCTATTCCTTTGGAATTCGATATGCTTGGTGACACTATGTCACTTAGCCCAGCCGAGGCCTCATACGTAAATATTCAATCTGCCTCTCCCTCTTCCAACAATTCACATTCATTGGCACCCAATGCTTACTCGGTGTCCTCATGGTTGGATTCCCTATCATCTGTCGTCGATTACATTTCCCACATTTTCCCTTCAGATGAATCAATTATGGAAATACTAAGCATTGACGATCTGCCCTAGGATGATAACCACCATCGATCCTATTTTCTTCTGCCTTTGGAAGAAATCCAGCAAGACATACGATCTGTCTTCCCTCCCGATGTTACCAAAGCTCCACAATCTCCTATCCTCACACAAGATACTCTCTCTGAGGGGAACATGGGTAACATCTCTACTATGATCACGATTGACATTTTAATCAAAGAAGGTGTTGTGGAAAACATCAACCTTGGTGCTAATTGCACACCTGACGAAGTGGTTTCTTACACCACTTTGTTCAAGGAATTATGCGATGTCTTCGCATGGAGTTAAGAGGAAATGTCAGGGATCAACCCTTCAATTGTCATACATGAAATAAAAACCTACCCTGATGCGAAACTGATTCAACAAAAGCTTCGCCTGGTTCATCCCAAGAAAATCACAGCTATAAAGCAGAAGTTGAAAAACTTCTAAAATCTGGCTTCATTTATCACGTCCCTTTAACCGAATGGGTCTCCAACCTTGTTCTGGTTTCTAAGAAACAAGGGACCATCCGTGTTTGCGTTGACTATTGAGATCTCAACAAAGCCTGTCCCAAGGACAACTACCCTATGCCTTTCATCGACCAAATCATCTATAATTGCGTGAGGAGCGTAATCTTCTCTTTCATGGATGGTTTTTCTGGATACAACCAGATTGAAATCCTACCCGCTAATAAACACAAGACAACCTTCATCTGCCCTTGGGGAACTTTCACCTATCGAAAGCTACCTTTTGGCCTTAAAAATGCTGGAGCCACTTTCCAGCGAGCCATGTCGTACGTTTTTCATGACATCAAACATATAGCAGAACCGTATCTCGATGATTTACCCGCACATTCGCTAAATCGATCCAATCACATTGATCATTTACGCGCAATTTCTATGCGATGTAGGTTTTACCGTATTCGTCTGAACCCACACAAATGCATTTTTGCTGTCGAATCTGGCCGACTCCTCAGTTTCATAGTCTCCAAAGATGGGATCAGGGTGGATCCATTAAAGATCAAGGCCATCTTAGCCTTACCTCCACCTACCAATTTAACCCAACTCCAAAGTTTGCAAGGCAAAGAACACTTTCTTCATCGTTTCATCTGCAATTATGCCGAGATCACTAAAGGATTTATGCGGTTACTGCAAAAGAACGTCCCTTTCATATGGGATGACGCCACTCAATGGTCATTCGACGCTCTCAAGCACGCTTTGACCCATGCGCCTTTGTTACATCCTCCTGAATATACAAAGGATTATATCCTTTACTTGGCCGCTTCTACTTCCACCATCGCGATGGTGTTAGTTCAAGAAGACCCCAACGGCGAAGAACATGTGATTTATTATCTAAGAAAGAGTTTATCTGGACCCAAACTCAGATATTCTCATGTCGATAAATTGGCTCTGGCAGCCGTTATCGTTGTCCAAAGGTTCTGCCACTACATCTTATTATGCACCACCACGGTAATCGCAAAATCCAACCCAATGTATCATGTCTTGACCCGTCAAGTACTTGGGGGAAAATATTCAAAATGGATCGTGATTCTCCAAGAATTCGATCTCAAGTTTACGAAGGCTAAAGCCAAAAAATCCCTGGTGTTTGCCGAGCTCATCTGTGCTCTCCCTCGTGCCGATGAAAACATTGAACCTAGAGATTCTCTCCCCGATGAATATCTCTTCCTCATCAGCACCTCTGATCCTTGGTACGGAGACATTGTCCTGTACCTCCAAACCTAACGTTTTCAGCCCAACATCTCTCGCAAAGAGCGTCGACGTATTCGTCACCACTCTTGCTGCTACATCATTCTCGGGGACACTTTGTATCGCCGTGGTATTGACACCATCCTTCCGTGATGCCTGATTCACGAGGAGGCTAAATGCATTTTAAACGATTGTCACCTTGGTGCCTGTGGCGGTCACCTTTTTGAGATGGACATAGCCCAAAAAATCCTACATGTCGGCTACTTTTGGCCCTCGATTTTCAAAGATTGTATCGAGGCCGTCAAAAAATGACCACCCTACCAAATCTTTAACAAGAAGGCACGTACCCACCATATGGCGTTGCATCCCATTATCACCATCGGCCCCTTTTCCAAATAGGGCATCAATTTCATGCAATGTAAGCCTACCTCAGCCAGGGTGCACGGTTACATCATCGTCGTCGTCGACTACTTCACCAAATGGGCTGAGGCTATGCCTACCTTCCTGAATGATGGCCATACCGCAGTTCTATTCCTCTTCAACCACATCATAACTCGTTTTGGTGTACCACGTGCCATTGTCACTGACCATGGTGCACACTTCAAAAACCAGATGATGAGCAAGTTACATGTCAAATTGGTTTTTCTCCATGAAAACTCATCTCCTTACTACCCTCAGGCGAACAGACAAGTTGAGGCTATCAACAAAGTCCTAAAAACCATGATCCAGCGCATGGTAGGGGAAAACAAAACCTCATGGCATCTACAACTGTTCTCCACTCTTTGGGCCTATCGCACCTCTATGAAAACTTCAACTGGATTTACTCCTTTCCAGTTGGTCTATGGCATTGAAGCCATCCTACTAATCAAGTGTGAGATTCCATCACTCAAACTGAAAGTAGAACTCCGGCCCCATACTTCTGTCGAAGAAGAACGATTTTTATATCTATCCAAACTGGACGAAACACATCGTGATGCTGCTCTCGTTAATGAGGCACATCAGAAACGAATTAAAAGTCAATATGACAAATCCGTCCACCCTCAGACTTTCGCAGAAGGAGACTTCATCCTCTTTTACGACCAAGATCACGATAAATTGGGGACAGGAAAGTTAGAACCCATGTGGCATAGTCCTTACATAGTGAAGCATGCCCTACACAAAGGTGCCTACGAATTAGTTGATAATGATGGAATTTCCTTGGGAGAGCCCCGAAACGGGCTTTACCTTAAGAAGTACTATGCCTAGATCACCTAGCATCTGTACTTTGTACATTACTGTATTTTAGTTTGGTGTGTCTATTTCTTCGCGTTCTCGAGTCTTTCCCATTGCCACTCATGACTGTTCCTGTGTTTTCATGCGCAGATGATGTCTTCCTTTCCTATATTTTTTGGGTTCGCGGATGGCGCCAGCCGACATACCTGGAACATTGCTTCAGCAGCTTGGGTTATTTACCATTTTGATGAGGTGGTGAGCTCAGGAGGTATCTGTTTAGGACTAGCAACCAACAATATGGCAGAATATCACGCTGTCATTGGACTGTTGACCCAAGCCTCCTCTCTAGGTATCTCTCGTATCATTATTTACTTAGACTCCCAACTCGTGGTTTATCAACTCAACCGCATCTACGCTATCCGTAGTCCTATCCTGCTACGTCTACACTTGCAAGTTCGTCGTCTTGAACGAATGTTCGATTACATTGAATATAGACACATTCCGAGAGAACTTAATAGTGTTTCAGATTTGTTAGCTAATTATATCATGGATCGATATCTTGCCCACATATAAGATTTAAGGAAAGAAAAACTGTACATTAGATGTAAATTAAAACACATCACAGACATCATCATGTACAAATCATTGGCATCATAAAAACTCGAAACTATATATATATATATATGGCATGACTGAAATATTTGCATTACATCAAAAAGTGTGTAGAAGAGCAAAATATTGGGCCTTTCCACCCATACAACGTCGCCTAACGAGGCATACAAAACATGATCACCAGAGAGACTCTAATCACCCCGCCCTACATTGTGTTGCGAGTAACACACTATTGCGCACACTATGTGCCTCAACAGAGAATTGATATTCTCCGGTACTCCTACAGTGTGTCGCTGCAGATGTAAAGGAACTTCCCCCCTCCGTAGAGGAGGGATGCCCATCGTAAGGCCTTGGAGGTTTCTCTCAACCTCCCGGAGACCTACTGTTGGTACTGTGGATCTACTGCGACTGGGATGCCTCCGCGATGTCTTGGTACCGGTATATCAGCCGAGCACACTCTCCCTTGTCTGCATGTTGGAAACAATACATCTGTTAAAACTCTTTTACATACCCCAAAAAAATACATATACATCAAAAACTTAAAAACAAAAAACTAGACAAGGTATGGCTCAATCTCTTACTTGACTCATCCCAGTCTTCCCCCATGGGAAAAATCAAGTCCATGCTCCCACAGAAATCTACATTGGCATAAGGGAAGTCCTCTATCCAAAGGTATTGTCGTCTCAGCCAGGCAAAGAAATTGCCAGTGAAATGGAACTCTGACTCTGAAACTAGCCTTAGAGACAGACTGGTCCACCTCTCCATCCTACGTTCATCCACTGGTCATACCACCAGTGCTATCTGAGGTTGCATCTGAGGGATGTGCTCTAGAAAAATGAGACCAAAAATGAGCCATATCCGAACTGTTTTTGTCCAGTCCTGCACCGTGAAATCTGCTCCTTCACATTTTGAAGGAACGTTGCACTCCAGTTGAACAGTGTTGGTTCCAAACACTGAACGTTGTAAGCCACCTGCGATCTTGATGTCAGATGGGCGCTAGTGCTTCCTGTCACGCTTGTGATAGCGAATAGTATATACCGGAGGGCCAAATCTCGAATGTCCTTGATAGGGATCCTGCCCCCTACCAACCTTGCTCCTAGGATGCAGTGGCGTGCCAGATACACTTCCACTTGTTCAGGTAGTGCCCTCTGCCCATTAAAAGATATGGGGATCCCTCTTTTCGAGAGGCCGGTCAAAAATTACATGTCTTCTAACTCAATGGTCAAAAGTTGTGTGCCGATTCGGAACCCTTGTTCCGCAATGTCCCAGAGGCCAATCATATACTTGAGCAATAGAATCTCTCTCTTCATTTTTTGTAACTTGAATAACTTGAGTAAGCCACAAGCTCGCAAAGCGGCCCACATACGAGGACTCTGTAAGGCGTCTAAGTCATCAATCTCATGTTTCCTCTCTTTCCATTCAATCATGATTGCCGAAGTTACCTACAAAACAAAAAATCAAGAAATTCGTTATTTCCACGTTTTGGCAATTTCGGCGATTTTCAAAAGCATTTTAAAACATGAAATAAGATTCCCACATCATCTAAAAGCAACCACTCACTCTTTTTAACCACCATGCCCTCCCCTAAACATTTAGCATTTATCAAATAATGATAAAAACGTTTTAAAAATTCAAAACGACTTTGGGGGCTGCGTGGGCATTTGGGAAGATTTTTTATGATTTCTTTTACTAAAAACGACCTATCTAATTGACCACAAGGGTGTTGACATCCTAACCACCCTTCTCTAAATCATTTTTTGTAAAAGGATTCCCCTTTTCCATTAATTTTTAAAAGAGGCCGATTTGGTTCCAATTGGGGCGACTTAGGGCTTCGTGTTTTAAAATAAATAATGCTATGAAAATGAATGTGAAACCATGAAATTGAAAGAGCAAGAGATGGACACCTACCTGGTCCAAACGGTAAGCAAAACGGTGAACCGTAGCTCCGGCAGCGAGAAAAACAAGATTTGCTTCAAAACAAGATTCTCCACTACTCCAAAAATCCTTGCAAAATGAAATGGTAAATGAATTTTCAATCAATTGTTATTTATAAATTTTCATTTTTCATAAGGTATGGTCATTTTTGGGGTTTCTCTAATGATGTAATGGCTTCACTAAACCCTAGTTTGTAGTTCTGGCATCGCAGGTTTCCTGGCAGTCCTGATGGGTTATTCACCTTGTCGTACTTATGAGCATAGTCTTAGTTCGTTCTCGAGCTCGACAATATGAGAACGTAACTGGGTAAACTTTTATCTCTTTTTCAGACTCATACAGATACGAACACATGAAAAAGGAACCCCCCTGGAGTCTCCTTTAAACCCTTTTCAGATTCTCTAGATATGAAAAGATTGTCGAGTGATCTTACTTCCTTTCACACTCGTTAAAAGGTCAGAAAGGGTGTCTTTCGAACGATAGTTTAACCCTTTTTCGGTCTCGTTGGACTACTGTACGAAAAAGGAACTGAGAGAGTTCTCTTTTAAGTGTTTTTCCAAACTCTATAATCCTGAAAAACCTTCGAGTTTTCTGTCTTTGGACTCGTTAAAGCACACATAGACAGACCCATATGGGACCGAACCCTTACTTCTTCTGGTTCGTTAAACAAAGGAAGAGGAACTTACCAAAGGTAAGTTATATCGAGCATGTGTTATCCTCCTCGAGCTCATTAAATAAAAAAGAGGTACTCATCTATCTGGATGGGGGAAAAATTGAAAGGAGTAAGCCAAACAGTCTCTTGAGAACATCATACATCACTTCTTAGAGTCGCCCTTGAACATGGCACTTTGTCATTTGCACATATCATAATCTGCTAAACCTCTGCACTGAGCCAATCCTCTAAGTTCCTTTCTCTCCTTTGGGTCACCCGACGCAAGTCACAGTATCCATTGCGCATTTTTGGTCCATGTCACGTTTTTGTTGTTGTGTCTCAGTGTTCAAGGGAAGTATCCGCCTTGAGAGTCAACCATCCCAAATATCTTGCCTCAAAACCTGTGTCAGTCCATGTCCGTTTAATCTGCCAATTACATCTCCATGTCTGTTTCGTGTCATTGATGAGGGATACATCAAGGCCTTCCCTCGACGAGTCTATTCCTCTCGACTTCAACACATTATCTGGGAATCAGACTTAGAAACCAGTTAGTACTTTGGGACCTGCATGCCTCAATGGAAGGCCTCCTCACATTCGAAAACATGTTTACATCATTGACCTCTGATCGAATGATTCCATGGGTGTTCGAATTCAGCTCATCTATTCAAATTCGTTGGAATGTACTAGGGTACCTTGGGAATCATTGACATTAATGGTGATCTCCCTCGCACTTTCTAACGGTTCACACCATTGACCGGTAATCAAGTGGTTTCTGCCATGTTCGACATCAAGACATCTATTCGCATGGTCAGATTCGTACCATATTGGGATTGGTAAAGAAGACCCTGGGTTGGGTAACCACTTTGATATATTATTTTCCCAGCCTGCAAAAGAATTACTTTTGGACAAAAAACACATACATTGTAACATAGATCCACTTTGTATTGGTCGTGGCTATGTCTTGTCATCTCGTAGATCCATTGTGTATTCTTCGTGGCTACGATTGGTCCGAGTCATCAAAGTATAGATCCACATTGTATCTTCGGTGGCTATACATTTTTTATCAATACAATTATGGATCCCCAGTGTATTTTATGGTGGCCATATCCTGCTAAGTCTTGATCACCCAAGCATAGGTATGCCTGCCTTGGGTTTTGAAATATGTCATGATATTTGTTGGATGTTTGTGTGCAGCTTCTGTCAGGTTCTCCAAGTCTATACCCTTGCTTGGACGTCTACAAAGTATTTTAGTTATCAGTTGGCATCTTCTAACTTCATACTTTTGGGGGCAATCTGTTACACGTCAAAATTACTCAGCTGGATAAGTGTCGCATGTTCCTCTCAATTGTCGTAAGTGTCGCATCTTCCTTACAACTTTTGCAAGTTGGTCACGAGTGTCGTAAATGATGTTCGAGCATATTGCCATGCCGAAGACACTAAGGAGACACTTAAAACATCTCATGTGCTTGATTTGAAGAAGAAGAACTGATTTACTGAAGTCAAATAACTCTTGACACCTGAAGAGAGCTCTGAAACAAAGGTTTTGAGGGGGAGCACTCCCCTATATCAGCTTTAGGAGCACTGGCGCTCCCCTACAAGGCTTCAGGGAGAGTTATAATGCTCCCCTGCCCCCTCTGAAGGAGCGTTGCTCATCTTGAGTGCACTGGCGCCCCTCCATAGCTTACCAAGGAGCGCTACAGTGCTCTGATGCCCCATCTAAGGGAGCGTTGCCTAATCTGAGGCAGTAGTTGGCCCGTTGAGGAGAATGAGGGGAGGATCTTTTGAGATTAGGAGGTAGTTGTATTCAAATTCTTGGTTTCATCAAGAGATCCCTTATTTGAGGAGGAAGTTCCCAATTTGTTCTAAAGATAACTCAAGAGGTTAAGATCCTCTTAACCTATATAAGCAGACTCTATGATGGTGAAAAGGGGGAAGAATGGCTAGTATGAAACTTATGATCTTGGAGGAAACGCACAGTCGGCCAAAGGAGAGTGATCAATGACGTTGTTGTTGTCCAGGTTGTGGATATTTCAGGCAAGGGTTAGACGAAGAGGACTCGACGAAGCTGTCGCATTCGCATCTATGATTGTAAGTACGGTTGTCGTTATTCTCATCAATATGACACGCTTGGCTTGTTTCTTTCTAGTTTGTGTCTAATGTTGCATGAACTTATCATTAACTGATAGATCTATTTTCAAGCTAATATCAATAGGGTAGGAAGCGGTTGTATCTTGTTTTGTCCACAGGATTCAACGAGAAGCAAAGGATCGAAGCGCAACTAGGAGCGTGCAGGGACAAATGTCGATAAAGAGGTACTTCAGTTATCCTTCTTTCCCATGTGTTAGCTTAGATAGATTTGAAAGGAAGTCAATGTCCACGTTAAGCATTTTCTGTCTAGAGTTAGGGTCAAGCTCTTAGAGGTGATCTACCTGTCCGCAGGGAGATTTTCCTACAACAGTTAGTTGTCATTGATGTCAACTCTTGAAGAAGGTTCGGTAGCACAAAGGTTTGGGTAATGGACCCAAGTTTGTTTGATGTATAATGGTATGAGTTTTAATATATTTGAAGGTAATAATATTCTATATGAATAGTGCATATCATGCCATTTTTGGTGGTATGTGGAACATCACATAACTCCTCACGGTTAGAGAGTTATGGTCATGTGAAGTTGGAGAACCCTCATGAGTCATCTAGAAGCCCCAAAAGGTAAAAGTAGTCAAAGTGGTTGCAAAGAAGAAATTATTTAAATAATAAAGTGAAGTGATGAGTGTAATACAAGTCAAAGTGGATAAAAAATAAATTATTTAAATAATAAATTTAATGGAGAAATTATTAAGTGGACAAGTGGTTAGAAGTGGGTTAGCCCTAAAATAAGGAAAGTGGTTTAAGATGGTTAGAAGGTAACCCCTTGAGGAAGCTACATAAAAGTATAAATATGAGGCAATAGTCTCTCATTTAATCACACTTGAGAATATTGAATATCTACAAGTGACCGAGGTAACCAAAGGATATCTAAGACGGATTTCAGAGGGAAGGTGAAGTAAACAAGGCTGAAATTCATGGGAGGATAAAGTCTTTTGATGGTGCTTTCTAAGGTATGTTATTTACAGGTCATCTCACCATTTTCGCAATAACGTTTTTTTTACAATGCTTCAAATGGTGAAATATGGAGGACATTAAAAAAACATATCCAAGTGTGATAAAAATTTCAGTTTGTGAGTCGTTGTATTTTGGGAGTTACAATCCGTGGAAAATAGGGTTTGTGGCTAGTCCTGAAACTAGTCTAAAGCAGGTGTTTTACGTAAAAACGTCATAAATTATTCATAACAGATCCAAATTAAGTAATACCTAATGTATTGGTTATAGTACAATATGTAGTATGTTTTGTACCATTTTCAGACCTGTACAACAAATATTCTGTGCGGGGCATTCTCTACAAGTTCGATCTCTAGAATAAGTCATAATTCAACAAAGTATGTCATTTTTTCTATAACTCATTTTCTGGGAGGTTCCAAGAAGTGAAACCTAGAGAAATTGCAAAAAATAAACTAACGAACATTGTGTACTATTTTTAGACCTTTATTCATTATAGGTAGATATTTATGATTATTGCAAGTTAGAGTTGTTGACTAATCCAAAATAGTCATGTGAGACTAAAGTAAAATTTGATGAAAATGCTAGTCTCTTGTTGAGGAAGGTTTGCAGGTATGTGATCATATACACTAGGTCTGTTATAGAGTTACAAATCATATTTGGATGATGAAATTGATGAGGACTTTTGGTTGAGGTACATGTTGGGTACATGGTTGAGACAAGTAGTTGATGAGTTGGCACATACAT